>DWCF01003682.1:0-18816 GCA_018230265.1 Delias oraia
CAACAATTACGTCTAAATTATTTACTTTTTCTTTAAGATAAAGCTTATGTCATTGGCTATCTGTTCAGTATAAAAAAACAAGTAAATATTGTATTAGTTTAAACTTCAAAGAGCAAATTATTATAAGCAGACCTTGCTGGCCTGTGGCGCCGCATTTGCAAACCATTTCGACTCATGAATATTAAAATTAATTGATGCAATTATATACCCTGCATCTCAACTGTTTCAACACGGTACACAAAATAGTTAAGTTTTATAGAATTTTTAAACATACCATTAATATGAATTATTTTATAACATCGGACTGTCTAGGTTAGATAGTTAAAATTTATGAGATAACATACGTGTGTATTCTTTATAACATGGAAAATATATAATTATTTATTATGTTGTATATCAGAGTTTCCCTACCTGTGCGTCGCGAGGCAATGTGAGCCTCGATTTCTGAAACTATGCTCAGAAAAGGAAGCACATCCTGTTTAATAGCACGCTCCTATTACTTACAAAAAAAGTGTTATAATAATTATTATTTCTCTTGATTTACATTTCTGTTTTGTTTAGTACGTATTTTGTAATAAAAAATATTAAATATAGTCTGGAGTTTTTCTGACAATCTCACATTAGGCTAACTAATGTTTTCGTTTATTCATTATGCGAGGGAAAATAATAATTCTATAGGGCGTCGTAGTCGAAATATAGGTACACCAATATACAAATGTCACCGCACTTGTCAAAGGGAGGCCCTGGTTGAGCTGTAAAGACCATTCTGGCCAGTGCAAGCGGTGATTTTTTTACCATCACGTACTACCACCTGACCCGTTATCCGTATATATATAAAAAATATTAAATAGGTTTTACTATGTTTACTATCGAGGTAGAACTTTTAATTTTACTGATTTATAAAAAACAAATAGAAAATGCTATGATTGTTGATGATTTTGGAGTTAACATTTTTAAATAAAATATCCAATAGTTTTCGTTATTTTTATTTTTTCATTTTTACTATATAGTTACTAGACTACACTAGATTTCTCGTTAGAATTTAAAAACCTTGGTTCACCACATAAATTCATTTATAATATCCTCCCAGAGGGATGGTGAACTTCAGTGCGCGGCTGTTATAAATCAAATCCTGGAGCTCTTAAGTAGAAACTTGTTTAAAATAATGATCTTAAAAAAGAATTTATGGTTGTATTGCCTATTTCATGTGTTCATCCATATGTTTTATTATATAGGTTCTTACTTTTTATATAAATTTTAAACCAGTGAAATATGAAAAACCCAAGAAAAAATTTCCATTTCACACATATTAACATCCGTAGAAGTAACTCTGTTTAAGTCATATCGTCGGTAAAATATTTAGAGAGATTTGACTATTAAATGTTTTTACGAATTGCAGCGTAAAATAATACTGGTAGTGTTTGAGTGAATTAGAATACTAGCAGGCCCATAGTCAGACGCATAATTGGTGTAAAATCCGGCAACACAACCAATGCCCAGATATTGGCGCGGTTATCCATTGGAGGTGGATCTTGTTAGGGGATAACCCATTACCATTATCTGATATAAAATGAAATAAAACAACAGCTATTAGCAGATATAAACAGCAGCTATTGCAACAAAGTTTAATAGACTTATAATAGTTAATCTAGTCTATATTAACGACTTAAAAATTAAACTCTGAGAATTAATGATTAAGTCTTTTGATATCAAAGTGAAATCATCTCTCCCGTTTTATTCCTTCTGCAATTGGTCGTGTTATTGAATGCCGTGACGTGATTCCGTTAATGATTGGTCCATAGAGATTTACAATACGGAAATACTCTTCATTGCAACACCAATTTCAATTCAAAAACTGTGTTAAAGTAATTCCCTCAACACCTAAAACGTCCCTTGGATGGAAATCCGATATATCCTTGGATTAAATTGAATCGGAATGGATTGGTACGTTATGTAAAATTTTTTTTTGGATTTATAAGAAACGCAATTTGACATTGTACTAAAAAAGTAAAAATACCGTCAAAAGTCACATTCATTTTTTTTATTTATATGGTATAGCGGACAACGAAGAAGGTGGGTCTCCTATGGTATGGTAACAGAAAACTGCCGCCCATGGACAACAGCGCCACAGACCGCACATTAGTTGCTTTGCCGGCTTTTTAAGAGCCTCCTAAGGGTTTGTGTATTGTCACAATTGAATAGAGCAGTAGTCTTCTCTATGGAAAAAACACCGCCATCCATGGACAACCGTTTAACAGTCCGCGTATTCGTTGTGTGGCCGGCTTCTCTCGCCACTTAAACGGTATTTTTAAGAACCTCCGATATCCTCACTCACTCAGCGAAATATAGTAGAAGCGCCGTTTCAAGGACAACTACCATTTGACGCTGATGATTCTGTCAGCCCGTGGTGTCACTTCGGACAATCCGGCAAAATTAGTGCTTCCGCGGATGTTAGAACTAATTTATGAAAATCATAAAATTAATTCAAGATAGTCGTATTTCGAAAGAAATCTGCTACTTTATATAATTTGTTATTTGCTTTAATAAGCTTGTATATAACAGCTGATAGTGGTCAACATAATATGTAGGTATGTGTTGCTTTTGCTACAAATGTAAACCTTATCCTACCTACTGCTTGTCACCCGCGGCTTTCAGATAGCCTGGTCTGTTATTTATTTTATTGTTATTTGACTATATTTTTAATATAAAGGAGCCATATGCCATATGGCTATAGTTATAGGCATAGTATAGCGGACAACGGAGCAGGTGGGTATATATGGTAAGAGAATACCGCTGCCAATGGACAACCACGCCACAGTACACGCATTGGTTGTGTTGCCGGCTTTTTACGCTTCCGGTATTCTCACTCACTCAGCGATACACATTAGAAACACCGCTTCAAGTACAGTACCAAGTACCATTTAACGTTGAGTTTTCTGTGAGCCCGTGATATCACTTCGAACGAGCTAACCCAATTAATGCGTCTGTTTATTATTTATAATTGTCCGGACAGGGAATCGAACACGATACCTTACGCTTCATGGTAAACATATTAAACCATTTAGCTACGAGGCTCGCAAATATACCGCCTTTGAAACAGCTTTTCGAGAGAATTTTTGCAATAAATCGACCAAAATAAAAGGTTGACCATTTTTCATAATATTAATAGAAGAGAATACCAATTATGGAAAGGGCTATAACTCCGCGAGTGATAAAAACGTAAGACAGATATTGATTTTCCAGTTTTTAGCTTATTTATTACTTCCCACGTAACATACTTTTTATATCTTATGAATAACTTAACTATTCCTAAACAGCCACGTAACTAAGACGTTTTATAAATATACCATGAAGCGAGAGGTATCGAGTTTTAATTATAAAGTTTAATTAAATTTATGATTTATTCGTTATCTGGAAGGGCTTGACATTGGCCAGGCGAGTGTCGTAATACTATCGCACCCGTGGGAGAGCCATTATGAAGCATATATTCGTGCGAAGTGATACCATGGGCTCACAAAATACTCAATCTGAAATGGTAGTTGTACTTGAAACGGTGCTTCTACTGTGTTTCGCTGAGTGAGTGAGGATATCGGAGGTTCTTAAAAATACCGCTTAAGTGACGAAAGAAGCCGGCCACACAACCAATACGCGGACTGTTAAGCGGTTGTCAATGGGCGGCGGTGTTTTTTTCCATATAGAAGACCTGCGTGCTCTGTTGTCCGCTATACCATAAAAATACATGAACATGTATTACATCATAAAAGAGAACATGCTCCATTCAATTGTGACAATACATGTAATACAAGTGAATTTTCAAAATAGTATTTCTATTTCAAGACCTATTCATACTAAAAATACTGAGATATATATATTTTTTTGTACAATAAAGCTACCTTTTTTACGCTCCGCCCAGGTTAGGTTTATTAGTTTGAATGACGCTTCCATTGTTCCGAACTATAAACCCAATGTTATTCAATAAAGATCTTCCCAGCTGAATGTATGTCTAACTCTACATAATTGACGAGTATAGATAAATTTTTATTTCATTCTTTTTATAAATTATAAAAGATTAGAGGTTTAACACAATATAAATTGTCATTGCATCAAAACATGATCATTTATTATATATGTACATAGTAAAAGATGTTTCTTTTATATTTATTTTATAATAATTCTTATAATAAGTTTATTCAAAAACGTTAAATGTGTATTAGAAATAAATACATTATGCTAATGAAATAGGCCACAAACAACAGAAAAGATCTGCACACGTACCTACAATAAATGATTAAATGATATCGATCGATATTTCATTTCACGAGTGTCATAAAAAATATTACAGTAAGCAGGGCTTTGTAGGCATTAGTGAAAATATATAGACAAATATGTGTACGTAGTTATGGGATTTTCCATAAAAAGTATGACAAGTATAGATAATATAAAAATATTTGAGAATGAAGTTACCCCTTAAAGTCACACATTTCTAATTTAAACGCAATTAGGGTTGCCAACACACGCAAACCACATTGCTTTCATGACAACATTTTTGTTATAATTAATTTGTTTAATGATTTAGGTAACACGGTTTAATGTTTACACCATACCGTAGCCTACTTTTGTCACGAAGTCTGTAGTATTGTTAATTTCATTCAAAGAATATTTAATCTTAATTTCTTTAATTTCGTAAGATCAACGCCTAAGCTAGGTATTATTTTATATCCACCTAAGTCAACAATTTATCTGTAAAAGGCCCTAAAAAGGATTTTCTTTCTATTATTAACATTTTATATTTTATATTATTTTGTCATCTCTATAAAAGTCTGTAATTAGATATAAATAAACACAAACAAAAATAATGTTGGATGTTAATATGCATAATCATTCATTTTTAAAATTGTCTCAAACCGGAAACAAGGTTTTCACTGATTTTCTAAAGTGATTCAAGATGAGGTTCAAGTTTAGGAAAACAGGGCTTTTTTATTTTACTACAAAATAATTTGCAAGAAATCCTAGAAAACCTTCATATAAAATCCGTTCTTATACTCCCTTATTTACATATTTTTTCTAGTATTACAAAACTAACAGGTAATATAAATCCTAAAATATATTTGTTTATTTATTATATCATACCCAAGTATGTTATATTATATCATTATATTATATATATCGGTATTATTAATATATTTGACAAATAATATGTACAATTTCTTTGTTTTCCTGTATCACATATGACCTTTATTGAGTTGATAGCGTGTTTCATAATAAAAATATTACTATATTTTCTTTTTATCAAATTAATTTAGTATTGTATTGAAAATGAAAAGTTTGTTTAATTGTATTTATGCTGGAACATTATCCACAAATTTCAGGTATTATCGTATCAACAGTTCAAATATTTAGGTAGATGTCATAGGTAAAATACTTTTTGATCGGCTGTCATATTTGACAAATAGTTTCATGAAATATATAATAGCAACGCAATACTAACTTGAATATCAACAATGTCATGTAGAGTTTTGTAAACGAAAACAGTTATTATTTAAAACAGAAAAAGATAAAACATTGACTATAAAAAATGGAAATAGAAATATCGGATATGGAAGCGTAGGCGGCACCCGTACGGAAAATTTATTCATTAAGTACTAGCTAACTCACTTTTCTATTTCCTGGTTAACTTGACAGCACTATAGTTAGGCAGGGCACACTTTTGTTCAAAATTATCTGCATATTTAACTGAACTGTTGCAGATTAGTTCATTTTTATAATATAATTAATTTAAATTTGAGAATAAACAATTATGCAACTGGTAACATTTAATTGTCATTAAAATTTTTGCATCGTCGGATGATTAAAAAATATTAAGATACCTATGTAGAAGATTATTAATATTATTAATTAAGTAAAAAAATCTGCATTAATAGTTACTTACTTTTTAGTTTTAAACGTCAAACAAATGTTATTTATAGAAACTGTTCTTATGTATGTACTAAGCCTTTGAGTTTTCCGACAAAAGTCTAATATATTTTCTCTAAGATATTCGATGCAAATACAATTTTTTTAATTTCCGTTAAACATAGAAGAGTATTGCTACGTGATTTTATTTCTAAATAAAACTGGCAAGTAGAATACTCAGTCGGTTCGAGCGTGGGTAGTTAGGGAGTTTTCTAATTTCATTTAATACTTGGGGGTCGGAAGTCCGGAGGGATCAAGTTTAATAATCGAGTATAGGCTATGAAATAATAATATCGCAATATTAATAAGTAAAGATTAATAATTTACTTTTTATTTTGTAGCCCGACTGAATCTGATTAATACTGAAATAATAATATTAAAATATAACACTTAATACAGAAATAATAAAATACTATACCTTTTTTATAGTATATCAGGCAAGGGAGCAAGGTCTTCTCTCTGGTAAGAGATCCATGCACAACCCCGCAGTCCATGCTTTGGTTGTGTTGCTGGCTTTTTACACCGCTTGTTGCTTCGCTGGTATTCTGTGAGCGCGTTGTTTCAACTCAAACGAGCCGGCCCAATTAGTTTGTCAGCATATGCTTCATCATGTCTCCCCACGTGTAAGACAGTGTTTAGACACTCGCCTGTTCACTTTCAAACTCTTTCAAAGATGTAATACGCTATAAGTGTTTAATCGGACCAGGGATCAAATCTGATACATCTCGCTTCGTGGTGGTATACCACTTAGAAACGACGTTTTCAAAATTCTATAAAAATATCTAAAAATAAATTTTCAATTAGTTTATACATATAATGTCAAATTTTAAATGTCGATAAATATTTGTTTCATATATACAACAAAGCCTTCCGTGGGAGAGCCATTCTGAAGCATATGCTGACGCACAAACTGGGTCGGGTCGTTCGAAGTGATTGTACTGTTTCGCAGAGTGAGGATATCGGAGGCCCTTAAAATTGCCGTTTAAGCGGCGTAAAAAGCGGGCAACACAACCAATGCACAGACTGTGTCCCGTTGGTTCATGGTCGGCATTGTTCTCTTACTATATAGGAGGCCCACCTGCTCCGTTATCTACTATACTACAAAAAAATTCTTTCAGGTCCATAATTCTAGGGCATAAAAAGTATAAAAGCAAAGAGGAGGATTTTACCTTAGCTCACTCGGTGGGAACGTTAACAAAAAAGAAATGATGTAGCGCAGTGAAAGCGCCTTGATCCTGTTAGCACTTCCCAAATAAAGTTAGAAATGCTTTTCGATCTCACAAAACAAGTCATAAAGCTGCATAAGCTTACGTAATTTAAAAAAACATCTACAAAAAATTAAACAAAGTTAATAATTTTGACAAACTAATCAATGTCTTTATAGATAAAAAGCTATTTAGATATATGACAAAGCGGATATGATGAAACCTATTAGAAAACATTTCAACGCTCAACTCGATGCTAACAAAAGACCAACGTTTCTGAGAACGTCAACGACAATAGAACGCTCTGAGCACGACGTATTTTAAATACATGTATTCAGAAACTTACATGGAAATAAACTTTTAAGTGAAATAAGATGTTACATGAATAATTTTTATATTATATACAATAATAAATGGAGGCTAAATAAGCCTTTTAGAAACTAGGAGTGCTCAACAGGGCGAAGTGGTACTTGACTTCTGGCCATCGCTTGAAACTCTAAAAAGCGCAAATTCGGCCTCATATGGAGTATTGCTCGCAGCTTTACGGGGTGAGTTCGGAGGAGCTCTTTGGATTGATACCAGCTGCTGAAATTTAGTATCGAAAATCGAGGCAGAATACAAAGTTTCATCGCTTTCACGTCGATGTTTGGTGTTCCACAATTGAGCGTGTTTTAAGGTATTTTGTGCGGCGCATCTCTCTGTGGAATCAGCTGTCACCAGAGGCATTTCCAAATCAATGCGATTTAAAGAAAAGAACATAAATATTCCTTAAAGGTCGGCAACGCAACCGCGGCTCTGTAAGGGCTAACGGTTTTTTATAAAAATAAATAAATATTTATGTAAATTTAAATAAGTATTACTATACCGAGTTTATTATATTTTCCTTATACAATAAAACTTGGATACATGGTTACTTACATGTTTACTTTTAATGTAAATTTTATTTAAGCAATTTAGAATCGCAGATAAGTTTTTGAATTTTTTGCATTCGTTGGGTTAGACCAATTTGCTTTTACGGCTACAGATAAAACGCTACAAATTTACATAATTGTTAAACTTAAGAGTCTTTTGTCGTTTTCAAATATTTGTTACGAAGTTGGCCGTGGTAATCGCTTGGGTTCGTCTCATTTACTAGGATTCCAAATAAACGATTACAGTTTAAGGCCATTTATTTCAGTGGTCGCCGCAAATAAATCGCATAAGACAACTAATAGTTTCTGACCAAAACTGATCGATTTAATTATCGTTAAAGAATTCTCCATATTTTCATTAACTTTGAATATTTTTGAGAAATAATAGGTACGATCTACAAAATTTCACGATTATTTCTCTTACAGACATAAAACTCACCCGTGGGAGAGCCATGCTGAAACATATGCTAACGCGTCAATTGGGCCGGCTCGTTTGAAGTGATACCATGGACTCACAGAATACTCAGCGTGACATGGTACTTATACTTAGAACGGTGTTTCTGGGTTTCGCTGAGTGAGTGAAGATATCGGATTAAGCGGCGTAAAAAGCCGGCAACACAACCAATGTGAGGACTGTTGCGCGGTTGATGATCGGCGGCGATGTTACCATTCCATACAGGAATAAAAAACATGATGCATCATTTTGATACTTTTCGTATTATTTCTAGAATTTTACTAATATTATTTCTCGTAAGTTTTTATTTAAAAAAGCATAATTTCAATTTAAATTATTAAAATCAAAGCTATTATATATTAATATAGTACATCAACAATATAAGTAAATCCACTAAAAAAATTAAATATTTTAATTATTAAGTACATTTAAGTTTCTCGTCCTTTGATGAGTAGCTTGAAAAACTAATGCGGTCTTTTTGAAAGGGAAATTTTAATAGTTTTTATATTTTGAAATGAGTATTATTCCTTTTTTGTTAGTTGGAATATTATAATATAATAATATAGTATATTTCCAACAACAAAAAAAATCTAATTAACGGTGAGAAACTGTTATCGATAAAATGAATAGTAATTATATTCTAATATTGTACGTTTGTAATTGATGATACACATATTATTTAAAATCGTTTCGTAAAAAAGTATTTTTTTGAAAGATGCTTTGTTTTGATACTAAATGCCAAACACAAAAGTTCTCCATGTAATATAGGATTATTAAACGTAGGTGCTTATCATGCGGAACACAAAAACTAAACTGTACGAAGTTACGTGTAAAAGGCATATCACACCCGCCTAATGTCCCTATGTGAGTTGGTATCTACGCATTATTAAATTCTGAGCGTATCGTATTCGGCTCACACGTTATTCCAACTAATAAAAACCTTTCCCGATGACCGAAACACTGAAGCGAGCTTGAGAATAGACCCTTGTTTCAGGACAGAGTAATGTAATATAAATAGATTCCACGAGAGGTTCATATCCTGGGAAAATAAAGACAATTTCAATCGTAATTACATGCATTCTATTATAATTCATATATATGTGACAATGATATGATACAAATAATTAACACAAACATTACTTGAATAACTATCATCTGAAAGCTGTAAAATACCCCAAGATGTTCCTATTTTAGAAGGCACATAAAACGCATGAAGTACGTGACGTAACTTTCAAATTTTTGTCTTTTTTAATTATTTAAGACATCGACCGCACTTACGAATAAACAAGACGAAAAGTCCTTGTGCAATGTTCCGTCCATTATTGCCAATGGGTGCTGTTTGGTGAAAATAGTTGAACCGTAAGAAGGAAAAATGTCGCTAGCCGAACCTCACCGATGTACGCGATCACAAAATTCAAGCGGTACTTTAATTAAACGGTAGTTTTAGTAACGTGAAGCAAAGTTAAATGTCCTAGTTCTAAACTGGTCTGAGTTACAAGTTTTCTGTATTCGAGAGTTTGTGAACCTAGGTGATACTTAGTACCTATAAGTTATATCGACTCATTGTCGGAAAAACAATCTGATTTTCTTAGTTGTGGTTCTTAGTTTATGTTTTTAACAGCATGTGTACTTAATTATTACGTTCGTGCAAATTCTGATACCATTCAAGACATCAGAGAGAGTCAGCTTTTGGTTTTCTAAGAGTATTGTTTAAAAATACTCAACCTTATCTCTTCCTCAAAAGGAATGAAAGATGTGTATAAAACATACATCGTATATATGTCATACATGTTTCAGACGCACCGCAAACTCTATTATGCGTTAAAAGCTTCTAAATTGAATTTCTGTATCGTATTGCCGAGTAGCATTAGAAAATCAATCCGGTATAATAGTCTCGTATTTTTCTATAATCATTTGAAAATAAAATACTTCTTTAATTCCAAGAAAGCTCCTATTTTATCCAGTTCGCAAGTTTATTGTAATGTAATTTGGGCTATTTTGACTTTTTTCCTTCTTTTTTATGGTTTAGCGGACAACGTAGCAGGTGGCTTTTCTATAAGTTACACCGAACACCGCCGCTCATGGACAAATCGCGTCACAACTCGCGCAATGATTGCGGTTTTTGTATGCCACTTAAGCGACAATTTATGGGTCTTCGATATCCTCACTCACTCAGCGAAACATAATATAAGCACCATTTCAAGTACAACTACCATTTCACACTGAGTATTCTGTGAGCCCGTGGTATCACTTCGACCAAGCCGGCCCAATAATTATAGTATTATAGAATAGAAAAAAATAATTGAATCGCAATAATATAATTGTTTTTCAAATTACTATTTATACATAAGAGCTTAGGAGTAAAATTGCTTTACCGTAAGTTTTTGAAGCCATAATATTTTCCTGAATCTGCCATATTTAGTGTATTTCTAATAGTGAGGTACAATATAGATATATGCTGCGACTCTCATCCAACTATTACATTACACGTTGTTCTGCAACTAGGTGCAGTTAATGAGAAATAATTAATATAGGAGTACATCGCCATATACAGGCATAGACAGGCTATCGTCTCAAAATATAATATATATAGTGTTTTTTTTTAATTAATACGCTATTACTGTAAGTTTCTCATTGAGCAAAGAGCATTGAACTGTTTCGGCGACTAAAGTTCACATATCATCGCCACTTATGCTACTTTTGAAACCCGGTCTAATAAATAAATGTTACTGTTGTGAAGATACATAACATATATTTTATTTAACAGTAAATTTTACAGTGAGGTTAAGTGTAAGAGATGTAAATATGTGACAATGTGTAGATTCATTAGTTTTTGTTTAACATTTCGTGCGTTCAAAATTGTTTTATCATAATCACTAATTGGTCCGGCTCCTTCGAAGTGATACCACGGGCTCGCAGAATACTCAGCGTGAAATGGTATTTGTACTGTGTTTCGCAGTAATATAGTCGGCAACACAACCAATACGCGGACTGTGGCGCGGTTGTCTATGGGCGACTGTGTTCTCTCACCATATAGGAGACCCACCTGCTCCGTTGTCTGCTATACTATAAAAAATAATCAGATTGAATAATTTTATCTAATTCATCATTTATCTACAAGGAATGAACATGTTTTATTCCAAAAGTGTAATATAAACACACAAGTGTTTTTCTAATTTGATTACGAACAGTTAAGGTTTTAGATGTTTGTTCGAAACCCAAGTAATTAGGGTAAACTTAGAAGTAAAGTTTCCAACACGTTCGCTTTACTTTAACTCACGGACAACATTAATAAGACGTAGTCAGGTAAACGAATACTCACTCGCCATTGTTTTGTTTTACATTACTTTTAAGGGATGGATATAAAAAAATGTGCAATGTATTCGAATCTTGATGGTAAAAAGGTATAAGGGAATAATTAAAAGTAGTCATTTCAAATGATTTATCATTACAAGTTCAATATTTCACTAGCAGAATACTGATCAAGAAGCATTTATTTAAGAGACCTTGAATCTATGTCCTTGAAAATTTGTATGTAAAACAAGACGCTGAAGTCGAAGAATTCCGATTCAATTAACTAAAAATATTATATTAACATATTTTATTTTCAATAAAAATGATAATACACTAACCGTTGGCTGTAGATCACTGAACGTGAACGAAACGCTAAAATTATTTCATTCCAGACCAATGAAGTAGGAAATTGTCACTTTCCTTCTCACAAAGAAAAATACAGAAACTTATAAATAATAACCGTATTTTTTATTTGTACCATCCGAAAGCAATATCTATCTTTAGAAATTTATGGAGAAATGTTCCACCACCCTTAAAAATATACTTTTATTTATTGAAATAATTCCATCATTATGAAATAAATTGGAATATTTTCTTTCATTGTAAAGTAAGGCTGAAGCACATACTGACGTATTAATAAGGCTGCCTCGTTTTGAGTGATACAATGGGCTTACAGATTGAAACAGTACTTATATAATACTTCGTTGATTGAATGAGGATACCGGTGGTCCACAAAATTACATCGCTGAAACGTCTTAAAAAGCCGACAACACAATCAATGTGTAGATTGCGGCACGGTTCACCATTTGCTGTGATGATCTCTTACTATCAGGAGAGAGAAAGCGTACCGCTTTGCCCACTATATTATAATAAAAAACGAATATTCTTTCACATTCTCAAAAGAAGAATAATTAACGTTATATTTTTTATCAAAAATATAATTATTGAAATCTTTCTAGTGTAATATTATTTCAAATATCGTATTATTTTGACATAAATAAAAATTTATTTAAAATAAATAATGGAATTTAAAAATTGTTAAATTTTATATAAAATTCACTTCTTGATTCAAACATTACACGTCAAAAGTCGCATGAGAACTTGATAGTTCTTTTAATTTATTACTTGTTTTTTTCTTTAAAAATTTTGGCAATATTATAATACTTTGGCGATAATAGCCTAGTTTATATGAAAAATAACAGAGATAATAAGTTTTGAATAACAAAGAGTGCAGATATTAAAGCCATATTTCGCAAGAAAATGTATATAGATGCCCAAAGTTCGCTATGCTTCGTTAAACGTATTCCGACGAACGCTAACGACCCAAGTATCTCTTACCAACGGTATATTAAAGTCTATTTAGTATTTACCATACTAGCTGTTAGTCGTGATGTCAGTTATATTAAATAATATCAATGAAAAAAAATTAATAATTTCTAGATTTACAATATTTAAAAGTTCTACTTTGGATTAATATAAGCACTAATAGAAACTTTTATAATTCACACAATTTTTATACTATTATCTAATTGTTCAACTATACGAATGAATTTATTCACGTAAGAAAACACAGACCTGATTCGAATCTCTTAATTTAAATTCGATCGAAAATAATTATTAATTGTTACAAGGTATAACTAGAAATACATTTCAAAACAAACAAGAAACCTAGCCCCAACAACCTCTAACTAACCTTCTATGAAAATATTATTCAGTATTTGCATCTGCAACCTACTCTCATTAAACACGTTTCATACATTTTTCCCGATTCATCGTTCGCTTTCACTAGTCTTGCATTCTATCAGTTCAGATCTATTTTCCGCATCACTGTCCCTGGAATTCGTACAATAGATGCCCATAGCAACACCTTTGAAGTGAAAAATACATTTTTGCTATGCATATTGTGCTCTTCAATGTAAGAGAATATAATAATTTCATAAATGAGGTATTACGTAGACAAACAAGCTGAAGTGATAACTTTATAAATGTAATTTTTTATTGTATAGCGGATAACAATCAATATTTAAAGACACAGAAAAATATAATATAAAAACCCCTACTAATTTGTTTGAAGAACATTATCACAGTGAATATTATCTAATCCGTAGATAATGTATAGTGTAAATGAATCTCTTTTTCTATTGGTCACGGCATCACGCACGAACGACTGGACTAATTTCGCTCATTCCTTTTTTGTAGTGTTTTTATTGTGAGGGAAAGTTTCTTATGACATATAATAAGAGAAATAGGGATGTAAATTTGAACTAAAAAACGCTAAGATAAAAACTATTTTATGTAAATTAATATATATATTTCTTAATTAAAACAAGATGTCGTCCGTTGGTTCAGCTAGTAATCACTACAAGATAACTATAATTATCAAATCAGTTTATTCTACCACTAAAAATAATTTCTTAACTTAATTAAATATATCCCTTTTTTAAAACGAACACTTACAAAGCCCAATTTTTAGAACATATCAATTTCAATGTAGTTTATTTGTGTAGATACTAGTGAACAATCGAAGTTTAGGGGAAAGCTAGAATTACTTGAAGACTAACTGCACCCAGGAGTTTCCCTCGTTTCGTTTTGATATTATAGAGAACAACCGTATTCTCTGATTAACAATTCCACGAATTCCAGTTTGTAGCTTTAATCAGAATAATATACCTGGAAAAGATTAAATGTTTTAAGAATATCTCATTTTAATACGTTATTAGCACATCATTTTCATTTCTTAGAGGTATTTTAACAATTTAATTTAAATTATTGTCTATCTATTCATTTTTAATTTAAACGAAGATCCTTAATACGCACTATTGGTTTTTGTACACTCTAATATATATAAGTATTTTCTAAAAGACTAACCGGTATTCAGCAAAAAGCAATAAGATTAAACATACTAGTATATTTTTTATTAAACACCACATTCGTTGAATAAACTAACACTAACTAAGCGTAGCACTTTCAAAGGCCATAACATTTATTAGTAAAGTGACAGTGGTTTCGTTTTAAAGCTGCAAAAAAATTTATCCACTTTGTTGTAGGCACTAAGCAGATCTATTTCGTAAATGACCTGCTTAATTTTGTACAAAACCCGTCAAGCTGGTCAGAGAGAGTCGTAATAGTATTGTGACTTTTGGTGGATAAACTTAGGTTTTTTTTAATAGATTTTATCCACATGAAAATCATATCATTGATATTATAAAATCGTACTATTATTTTTATCATAAAACAAAATAATTGCGATATAAAAAGAACTATCGGTGTTTCAAGCATTCTTAGGTCATAATAATGAATATGTTCTAAAGGCCCTACTATTGCCTATAATTGTACAAGAAAATGAAAAATGAAGCCGTAAAACCATTCTAAATGAACTATTTAGAGGCTTTATAAGCAAATGAAAACCGTTTCAAGTATTTTACAATAAAATCCACTATGCAAATTATAATTGTAGGCCCAAGAGATTTGAACTCAAGCACGCAAGGCGAAAATTATTAGAATTTTACATTAAATTAAATAAGATTACTGCGCGATAAAAACCGCAATAAAAGGGTGGTTCTTCATTTAAACCCCGGAAGTCACGGACCATCGGTGAAACTGAGTCGATCATGATCAGCGCAGCAATGATGATTAGAAGTTACCTTTCAGACGTAACTTCCCCTGCTCTCACTCCTTGGCACAACATATAACACTCTAGCATCGTGGTCGTCAAATTGCCGCCGTGGGCATTATGTAAGCGACCCCTGGCAATATAAATGGCATTAATAGACAGCTATTTAACGTCCATGTCATAACCATAAACAAAATCACTCCGACATGATCCGACTTTGTGTACGAATCCAACGGAAAGCGACGGTTTTCATGTAAATTGTAAGCCTTGCGGCCCGGCCCTGGTACATTGTCATGTTAGGCTCTTCGTCAGAAGTGTGCCGACCGCTGCTCTAGTCAGTGACGGAAGACTTGGGGACCTTCAAAAGAGCGCATTTATTTCTAAAGGTTGACTAGAAATATTGTCTGTCCGACGGATTTTAACAAAAATTGGTTCAATTATTTTTCATCCTGGACAGGTTATGGTATACTTTTCATCACGCTACAATCAATAGGAGCAGAGCAAGGGAAATTCATAAACGGATGCGGTTGGTTGCGTTCCCGACGACGTCTGCCGGGTGTACTAGTGTTAAAATAAAGTCAAAACACCGGTGATAAATTAATGATAACTGAAATTAAATTCTAAAGTTTAAATGAAAGGATAAGTAAACAGGATTATAGTAGATAATAAACGTGCATTATATAAATAATTGAATAAAAAAAACATTGTAAGGTTAACGGCCGAAAAAGTATCTATGCTACATTAGTTTCGACAAGACGTCATATTTCCGAACAATAATTTCATGCCACGCCATCTATTGACCATTACATACATGTGACCCCTGAAAACGATTTCTAAGGGACCTAACCAAAATACGTGTTTGAAGCGTGAAAGGTAAAATAAAACATTTGTATTGATTTATAGTCACGTAATTAATTATAAATACTTTTCTAAATTATCTTTTCACGTTTATTCTCAGTTAACAGAAACATTTTTTCAAGACTTAATTTTCAATTCATTTTTGCAGTGCGTCTGCACTTCAATACAAAGGATGTTATTCACATGACCGTTTCACAAAATCAGAGTTGACTCGTTTTCGTCATTATCACGAAACACAATAAGGTCTTTATTTGTTTGACAAATTATTTCATACGGCGCAACATTGTCATAAATGGAAGAATATCTAATAAAACATTGTATGACGGTTTCTTCTTTCATAAAGAAGCAACCATGTTGTTTCTTAAGCCTGCTTTCTTATACGAATTTTGTTGACGTATTAATCGGGACGACGAATCGTATTAAGTGTTAAGAAATGTATAGTAACATGTCTCAAGCTGCAAGGAGTAGCGTAAAATAGGCTATCATAATAAGTAATAAGCGGGTTCTACTGTATAAAGCAACTTAAACGTTAAGTACAGCGCTCAATAAAAGAAACTCAACAATAACGACGTACGTAATTTGTTTAAATTAACCAATTAGAATACGGATCTTGCATAAATTATAGGTGATATGTATACCACTTAGCATAACATCGCTATGAAATGTGCGTGAAGCATTTTAGTATCTATCAAGTTTTTTATTATTTTTATAGTATAGCGGACAACGGAGCAGAGATCCTATATGGTAAGAAAACGCCGTCGCCCATGGACAACCGCACCACAGTCCGCGCATTGGTTATGTTGGCGAATTTTTATGCCACTTAAGCAGCATTTTTAAGGGCCTCCAATATCCTCACTCACTCTGCGAAACACAATACAAGTATCGTTTCATGCTGGGTAGTGTAAGCCCGTGTTATTACTTAGGACGAGCCGGCTCAATCAGTGCGTCTGCATGGCTCTCCCACTAAAAAAGTATAAGTATTAAATAATAAAGTCACGGTTAGGACATGTTTATAAACTTAGTACAACTCTTTAATTTAAACCCAGATTTCAATTATAAATTCAGCAACTTCAGTACGTCATGTACAAAAGTAAATTCCTTTCCAAAAGCAATTATAGAGCAAACGAAGAAGTGAAAATTTAATGTGAACGTGTCCATTCATTCATGTTACTTTACGTGACGAGTCCCGTAGGAAACCAGGCTTATTCTAATTTTTGTATAATTTGATGTTGAATTTTAACCCGTGACGAATTGTCCTTTATCATTATTTCGAAATAATAAAAACATATTTATTGGGAGTTTTTCATTTTGAAACTTCATGTGTAGGTATTTCTGTATCTGATATTTGTAATACCATATTATGTTTAACATATTTTATAAAATTTCTAGGTATACAATACCTTTTTTAAGTGGTATCTTACCAACCGTAGCTTAATGGTTTATATTTGTAATGCCAAACGTTAGATTGACATTTTAAAATAAATAAATGGGATGCTGAAGGAAAATAGGAAACTTTTTTTAGAGCAAGGTTTTCTATCATGGGTGAAAAGACAGAGTTTTAAATAATAACTAATAATCAAACTATATATTTTGGTACAATCACAGTACAATTTTTTCAGATTTCCAATTGTAAAAAAGTACATCGTATGTATATGAAACTTACCTATCTTAGTTTATAGATAACTATTTAACAGACATCTTTGCAAACAATTAATTTAGATAAAAAATTATGTTTCATCCGTACCCAAACAAACTGACGAAAAGCGTTCAAAATGTTTTCGCCAAAATTGTGATGTTGCATAGAATTAACACATTTTTATTAGACCGCCAATTGAGAGTATAATCGGTACGATTTTTTATAAACAGTTAATTCAATAATTAATTGTTATACAATTTATATGATGAAATGTCTCAGATTCAGTAATTTTTTAAATAAAACAAATAAAACTTAAAAGAAATCCCTGGCCATTCCTTAAAATTAGATACCTCATCGGAATCAATTTAAGCTACAAAATCCGTGACAGAGGTATTGTTTTTCAAAGTAGTGACGGACAATCTTTTAAAATAACATATTGGCACTTTTATTAGAGGAATACAACTTATATATTATTATAAAACAAGCTAAACATTCATGAATTATTATTAAATGGAAGATATATTAATAATATAAGGCATCTTAGTATTATATTTCTTTTATACAAAACAAGTATGAATAAATAATAAGGAATTATTTTATTATGCGAGAACAAATTAAACTTTCAAACAAACTTACTACATTAAATTTTATGTGTATAATGTATTTTAAAACTTGGAAATAGTTTAGGCCGTTTTCAAACAACATTTACATACATACCGTGCGCAAATATCGTAATAGGACAGAGATAGCAAATTCTAACAAGCTACTGATATCTCGAAACAGCTTTGAAAAATTTAAAGATAATTCGGAAAAAATTAACATTTATATATCAAATAATATATATTGACGGTATACATAAGGTATATAGAATAGAATAGAAGGTATATAATATA
>DWCF01003683.1:0-18815 GCA_018230265.1 Delias oraia
ATACCTTGTTGAGGTCTCCGAGCATTGTGTTCAAGTCCTCGAGCGACTCCGCCATGAGGACTATGTCGTCGGCAAAAAAAATGTGTATTAATTTTTTATTACCTTAAAACATGATTTTTAGCTTGCACTCTGTCACAATGTAACTCAAATAGCAATGGCGCCAGAACTTCGTGCATCCCTTGTCTGTATCCTGGGCTCGGGTGAGCGCGAGACCAGAAAAATAATACCCGGACCTAGGAGATATGCAAGATTATTACTTGCCGCAGGCATGATTTGTATGTATGGTATAGGCAATGTTAGACAGTTTTCATCTGACAAATAGATTTTCAGTTTATGTACATCAATGTTAAAATATGATTTATAGGTAGGTAAGTACATATTAGATTTATCTTAGTTAATTTGGAAGTAGAAATTTTATAACATTACCATCAAATCTTGTACGTCTTTGTCTCTGAAATATGATTCATCTGGAAATGTTCGCACTACATCTTGTAGTATCAGGGCCTTTAATTCGTTGTCGCAAAAATGCTGTTTCCAGGCACTCTATTACATAATAAATACATAATATTATACAATATACAATAAATCAAAGCTCACAAACTTACAACGGACATACAACACTTCAATGTTACAGTACAAACACTAAAAAATTCAATAACAACAAATTCTATGGAATAAGTATCAAAAGATAAAAGCAATGAAAGTGTAGTGCAGTGCTCTAATTATTAATACCAGTATAGTAAATCATCACCTCGTCATTTTGTGATAGAGGATCATCTCCTATTACAGCACGAGGATCCATTGATAGTTTACTTCTAAGATCATTGTAGAAATTTCTATGGCCATGGATACTGTAAGAAAATAGTGTACTTTTTAATATTTATATGTGAGAACAATAAAAATAGGTTTTTTTTTATTTGAAGTGACATTTTATACGCATAAACACATTAGAGTAAGTTAAAGGTATTAATCACATAAAAAGAGAGTATACAATAAATTTTAACAGATAAATCACTAAACAAATAAATGTTGATTTATCTAATGAGTTTAGTTAGTAACTGTAAAAATAATACAAACCTAGTCTATCAATAAATATTGGTCAAGTATCCCAATCTCGGGGATATATTGTAGATTAAACTTTAGAAAACATAAAACATTTATCAAAAACATAAACTGAAACACTACTATGTACTCTAAGAAATAAATACCTCAGAAGAATATCACCAGAAGGTGGGGGAACCGCATTAAGCATGATTGCCCAAGCAAGACTTCGAGGTCGAACTAGTCTTTGTTTCATTGCTGCTTTTTTTAAATTCTCCATTGACCATGTTGGAAACTGTAAACTGTAAAAAGAGAGTATTGACTTTAGTAGCTATTTAATTGATACTTTTCATATAATATATATGTATAAATAAAGAAACCTTTTATTATCTTCTGTCTAAATTATGATCATTTGGTTCATATAAACAAATTTTTACATATATTAAATCACAAAAATATATAATATCTTGTTTTTTTATATTCATTATAAAATAAAGTCCTATAGAATTTCTCATATCATAACAAAATTAATCATAAACAGATAAGCAACTACTGAATGAAGTGCTTTAAAATAACAAAGAAAGGTAAAACTTACTTAAAGTCAACTGCTTCTAATGTTGTGGATGAAGCAGAGTATCCTTCAAAACTATTATTAGTGTTCAATGCCTGTAAAATAATTGCAACTTTTATAATAAAAAAATAAATCGTAAATGAAACCTGTTCAGTAATAATTACCATCATAAAAGAGAGTACAATTAATACATATTGTATCCTTATAAAAAAACAACATAAAAACAAACAATAATGCTTATATCACATTTTTATTACTTTTCCAGAAAGAATTACTTATTGAAATTTTTTCCTAAACGTAATTTTATTTAATGAAATGAAATAAAATTCTACGTTAGACCCACGAAACTTAAAATATAAAATATGACTTCCTTGAGTTTTGACACTTAGAATACAATGGAGTTGATCCAAAGACAATGCTTTAGAAATTCTGAATTTTTTTCAGAAGAGAATGGCCGCTTAATGTATTACACGATCCGAATGGTCCAATTACACTAGCTAATAATAAACTGATAGCCTCCCTAGAGAACAAAGTAACAAAAAATCTGATGTTAGAATTGGTAGGATTCTGTATAGGGACCGCGCTATAAAGTGCCGGAAACAAAGGCGAGGACCGATATATGCCTCAAAGCCCACCTCGGTGAGCTTCCGACCGGCCGCTTAGGCTGCCAAAATTCCCGCAACGGTCCAAGCCGAAGTTCGTGTCTCGCTCTTGCTCTAGTCGTGGCACAAACTTTCGGTGAGCCGACGGCTCTCCCCAAAGTCCACGAAAAGCTAAGTAAAGGCCATATGACAATAGGGTTAGTCGTTTAAAAAAATATCAATTACAGTAGAAACACCTTCAAAAATATTGGTGGAATTTTTTTTTATTAGGAAAACTCTACTTATTAAGAACCAGTTTCCGACTAGTTTTACAAGGCTGTCTTATAATTGCCTTAAACCGTTCTAGAGTTTTTGGTACAACTAGGTGCAGATTTTTAAAGTTCACGCAAGGTAAGCGATAGCACTTTTTTGTTGTTGGCAGTAGTGGTGACGTACAAACTTACAATTATGTTTAATTTAATTGTGTTTAATAAGCTTACTACGATCCTGTATTTTTCTGTTTTGGGCTACTTGATATTATAACTTCTTCTTTAAGTTATTCTTTTGGTATCTCACCACTACATCGAAATCCTGCAACTAAATACAGTTTCTTTATGTAAAATGAAATTTTATAGTGCCATACCAGTATAGCAACACCTTATGTCATTTCCATTTATGGTAATACTTGTTTGAAATGACAAATAATATTTGTCAATGGTTCTTTCTCTTTTTAGTGGATGATCGCGCTTGCTCCTTGAATTTTTTTAATTATTTTGAGAGCGAAACAAGTTTTATTATTTAAATATTACCACTGTGATAGGTAATTACTAATAAGTGTTCAATAAAATGGGTGTTTTACATTGACAACAGTAATGGAGTATGACTTTACCGTTCTTCGATTACCCAGAGCGAAGATGTTAGTGAATATGTTTCGACGATGATGATGTCTGTAAGCAACCATAATCATGATCGCCAACTTGCCGCTGCTTTTTGCAAACGGTAACCCAACAGACCTTTCCAAAATCTCTGTTGCTGATTTAGAGAAGTTTATAACGTTCATGGTAACATGTTCTTGGGGACACGATACCGCTAAGGATATCCGGCAGCCCCCTTGGTGGCCCAGAAATGTAGCTTTCTCACATCCTTTCGTAAAAACGGGGAAAGTGCCGCAAGATTGGCTTGCTCGATTGAAAAATTTAGTAAAGAAATGCTATGAATACCACAACAGTTCGTTTTTGTTAAATTTCTCTGCTCATCTTGCACGATATCCGCGGAACATTCTCACTTACGTAGACAACAATGATCAAACGACGTCTCTCTACCTTGCAAGTTCAGGTCGCCTCTTGGTGACGTTTCGAAATGAGAATTTACTGTATGATAAACCAGCTGATATTTATTTATGTGATACTTGTGACAGCCACTTTGATAATGTGGAGGTTTTGCAAGCTCACGAGAGGCTCTGTAACAACAAAAACTTTAAATCAGGTTCTTGTTCTGGAACCTTACGAGAGTTTCTCTCTGCATTAAAATTAAAACCTGCACAAGAAGACTTCCAAGATAAAGAAATAGTTCCTGATGTCTGTTTGGTAGACACCAAACCAAGAAATTTGCGCAATGCTATGAATATTGATAGAGGGCACCCTTACCCCTTTTCTTCATTGGCATATAAGAAAAATGCCAAAATAAATGTACAGAGGAATACAGATTTTTCTCGAGAAAGAATAGAGAGATATTGTTGTACATCATCAATTAGTAAAAATTTAGCTAGTAAAGGAAAGAATCAAACATTTCCAGTAAAATACAAAAGACCCATAGACTATTGGCATCGTAAACATGTATTCCCAAATCAGCGGTTTAAGAAAATTCTTGATTTGAAAGGGCAGTTGTTGCTTTTTAAGTGCAGACCCATTACTGTAAATATAGAAAAAATGGGATTGGAAGAGATGCAGGAGTATATAGACAGTCTCAAAGAGGGAGCACAGTTTGAAGACAAAGATGTTGTTTTTGTTGAGCCTGAAATAGAAAACATGCATGTGGAAAGTAAAGTAATCGATCCTTTAAATAAAGCAGGCAATGAATGTGAAGTTATTGATTTGTGTTCAGATGATGAAGAATCCAGTGTCAATGAAAACTGTGATCCTCGTGCAGGCATCACCTGTGTGATGAGAGGTGGGGCTGTTCTCAGACGCACAGCTGCAACTCCTAATGCCATTCCAGCAGAGCCTTGTGGTGCTCGAGAAAAACCAATCTCCTCACTCATCTTTCAGCCCCACCCTGTCATTCTCATTGCACACTCTTTAAACAATTTACAGACTATAGCTTTAGATTAACTGTTTTAGTTATAATGATTTAATATTTATTGTATCAATTTAAGACATGACTCTTACTTTAGCATCATTAATTTTGTGACAACATTTCTGTCAGTTCAAACTGAGGTCTACTTTGTTGGACAAAATGACCATAGACATGATGTTACTGTACATTGCAATCACTTGTGAATATTTGGAAATCAATGAAATTTTATTTATTGATATTAATCTGCTTACATCATAATCATATTACCAAATAGCAAGTATAAAATTTATGTATCTTTATATTATTTGCATATAAAGTAATATCTGTAGCAACAATTTAACTGAAAAGTCAAGCCAGGAATTTTCAGTATTTGTAGAGGTAAGATTATTAATTTTTTAGAATGAATGTCTCTTTTCTACTTACAGATTTGGAATTAGTTACATTTGAACTTGAGGAACGGTTTGTTCTTGATACTTTTTTTTACTGTGATATTTTAATACCTATTAATTTAGTAGACTTGATAGTAATAACTTTTTTGTAATGAATTTAGACCTAATTTCTTGATTCTCGATAATATAAATACATTCTAGAACATTGCGACAACAATCTTAATAAATTATTTTTTTATTAAATTTGATTATATTAATAGAAGTCATGTCATGTAATGAAGTAACAAGATCATGAAATAAAAACGTGTCTTCTAAATAGTCTATAATGTAACAAGAGGAAGATAAAAATCAAAATATATCGCATCATATTATATTATCCGTGTTTGCTCTTGAATGTGAGTTGAGAGGACGACGGCTTTCCTCATCCGAGCCATAGATAACGTCTTCGTCGGAATCATTTATCATGGAAAAAGCTGGATTGTCTTTGGTTATTGCCGTTTCTGTAAGAATAAACAATATTGTGTTAAGAAAATGTATTTTGTCTGGCAGAAATGTATTGACAAAGAATTTTATACTACAAATATTTTTAAATCTGTACAGTTATAATACCTACGAATACTGATATTAAATTGTTATTATGCTGAAATATACAGTTTTATTGAACATTTAATATTTAGAGGCTTAATAAATTTAGTCCTTCAGGCCTGAAATGTCTCAATATTTAGTGTAAATATAACATGTATACTCAGATGATACTTCAGGTTTGCATCATTATTTTTAACTTTCTAATCAATATGTACACTATGCAAATGCGAAATAAAATTAAATCGAGCTATTCTTCTCAAGACCTAGCATGGTTATTTTCTCACTTCTAAGAGATCCAATGGACAAATGCATCAGAATTGTTCTAATGGTTGAGAGTCGCGATGATCAAATTGTGGGAATAAAGATTAAAACTCCTCACCGTGTATAGATCCGTTTCCCGGCGAAAATAAATATGCCAATGTGTATAATTTGAAGTTAAATAGACCGTACATGGCCATAAAAGGTGCCGATGTGTCGAAATGGACTTTAGGTTGAGATGCCCAGTGGTCTTGTAATGCAGCCGGACCCCAAGAATGCATAGCTAATATAGTTATAATTGATATAACTGATACTACTACAATGGATAGACAACGCAATCTTATATCTGAAACAATTAAAATTCAAAAAAGATATCCCTCAGAGCTTACATATATAGAAATTTAATTATAAATATTAGAAAAGATTGTGTAGAGCGTAACCTTTTATACTTATTTGAGTTTAAAAGGCGATCATCATTGCTCTATTAACAATTGAGTTCAATAATATGAGTCAGGTACAAAGCACTATTCTTAGCTCGTAGTCATTAAGACCAGAATTTAGTTATACGAAGTTTTTAATATCTTACCAAAAAAGGGCATATTCCTTAAATCACTATATGCTTTAACAACAAGTATGAGCATGTACAGGAAGTAAACCGCAATGGCACTAAAGAATATTATTTTCAGCACCTGTGAGATAATGATTTATTATTACAATTTTTATCTATCTTTGTTAATTTTCTTCTATACTTAATTTCGATAAAAAAATTGTTTACTAAAACTTAGCACATTTACATAATTATCTATATAGGTACAAAGTGATTTTTAAGCCATAACGACGCAAATCTGCAGGGCTCTATGTATTACCGGAGTACCTTAGAACTTAATTAGTAAATAAGTATGAATATCCGAACAAGGTCTCCGTAAAATTAATCGAAGAATTAATAATAACTTACAGATTAGCTGTATATATGACACTAAAAGTTGTGAATTATTGTGTTTCTCTAATGTCGTACCTCCCTATCGTATAGGGATTTCATTCGTAAAACTTACGCGTTGTTCTATGATGTCACGGATTGTATTCCGTTAAATTTAAGAACGAATATTTAATCGACTATTGAGATTAAAAAAAATAATTTAGTAATATTAACACATTTTTGTCGGCTTGAGTAATTTTACTGTGTATTTTACATGTATTTGAAAAACAGGGCTCAAATTAATTAATTATTAAAATATTTTAATATATTTTATGTAAACAAGACGTGCAAAATTTGACTGATTAACTTTAAAAAGCTTAGAAGTATTACTATTAAAACACTATATTATTTTTTTCTAACAAGGTTAGCACCAACTCACTTTTCCTTATTTAGACCCTAGTATCTTTTCGCCGCTTCATGAAGGTAATAACATTGAAAAAAGTTTGTGTTCTAATAGTAAAACAATAACTATTACTTCTCAATTTTCCTTTCTAAATATTTTAAAATACATTTTTCAATTGTTTTACTACTTATATAACTTCTATACCTTTCAAAAATTTTGTTCGTTGTTTTACTCACCCGAAAGTTTGGGTCTGAATTGTAGTTGAACGTGGGGTCATAGAATCCATAATATTTCTGCCAGACAGCCAAGATCATAGCGGGAGTCCATACTGTGACCACTAAGATCACTTTTAACAAGTAGAAAGATATGAAACTTCGCTCGTTCTAAAAAAATATATAAATTTTCATTAGTTAACTTAATCCGAGATATTTGGTTTGGTAGGTAGGTATAGCATTCGCCATAGCTAAATTACATCCAAATACTTTCAATGTCGAAACGAAAAACAATCTAAATTCGATTTTTGGCTTTCAGTTACAACTTTTTTATGAAAACGATGGCAAACGAGTAGGAGGCTCACCTAAGTTAAGTGGTCCTATGCCCATGGGCACCCCTACCCTAGCAGTGCCGCGAGTACGTTTCCGGCCGGCCGGGTAAAAAATTCAGCGACACTAGTATATTTCTACAATATGAGGTTATTTTCTTGTGTATTTGAATAAATAAAATTTCAACTGATTGAAATTTAGATTCTACTGAAATATAATAGCTCATTACCATAAAAATATATTCTAAAGAGTGTTTGTATTTTTTAAAATATATGTGTTTAGTAATCCCGAATAATACTAAGATATTATAATTTTTGTTAATTTTTCGGGACTCTGTTTCCCTTGTGTATCGTTTGATATATTTACAATAATTACATTACATATATTATACAATTTTTTAAAATTATTTCTGTAAAACAAAAAAATTGTAGCCAATTTTGCCGCTTTAGGTGCCAGCCTAGTCAGCCTATTAGTAAATCCACCACAGCTTCGGGAATACTACAGTAAAAAATACCTAAATATATATATGGGATCGAAATTACCTGTCGAAGTCCATGGTATACAGCGAGCCAAGAAAGCATGACAAATGCGAGGAATGTGGTTTGAAAGACACTGTCCACAAGCGGAGCAAAACAACCACCGGAAACTAAGCGCAGTGGATATATGGGATCTGGAAGAAAACCATTTTCAAATGAAATTTTTTTGATGAGTTCATTTTCATAATTGTTTAATTAATAGTTTATATATCTTTGAATTGATTTTGCATTTCACTGCAAAGTGTACGAAAAAATGTATTAAATATAACATAAGTAATATTGTGGAAACGAATAAAATAAAATAATAATCTTTATCGTCATTTGTGTCCGTTGATCGTTCGAACGGAATTTAAAGAAATTTCTTTAAATACGAACCATTATAAAGTAACAACATGGGTAGTAATATTGACAGCCATTTTTGTTCTATCGCCCAATCCTGAGTCGAGTATTTTCGAAGAGTGTGAGCAAACCAACACTGAAGCAAACATTTTATACGAATAAATATTTTAAAAATTGGCATATTAAGATATATTATTCTAATCTTTTTATAGAATCCTTATAAAAAGTACTCACAGCAACAACAAAGGTTGTAAGAAGAAAGATAAATCGGAACCAAGTCTCCATTTGTGTGAAACCCGGATTGTAGGTTTTAAACTGAAAGATAAACAATTTTAATAAGTAATATTAATATAGAAATAAAATTAATGATAAATAAAACACGACAATAACAAAAAATATCAAAAAGAAATTTTTGAAAATCAGTTGTCAAAATTATCCAATTTGATCACATGTGCTTACAAATTAAAACCCTCATCGAGATTAGTCTATATCAGTGTTTCCCAATAGTGGTACGCGTACCACGTACATTAGGGGTACGTGAACTTGCACCAAGGGGTTCCTGTTGCTATCAGTAAAATCAAGAACAATTTCCTAAATATTGTTTTATTACGATCATCGTCAAAACCACTTAGCACCGAGCAATATAATGACCGACCGTGCGACATGCCGCGATTATAAATTGCAATAGAACTTAACGATGTTTAGTTTGTTTTCCTTATAATTTAAAAAACTTCGAATAATTATAATAATAATAATATATGATGATGATATATGTTTCAGTTTAACAGTTTTACAAGTGTTTACGGTTAATGTTTTGCAATTAAAAAATATAAAAACCGGCTTATTAAATTTAGTTGTATTTCAGATGGAAAAGGTTGCCGAGGTGTCAGGAAATACTAAACAGTCATCTGATTACGATGTGTCGTAAGAAGAAAAAGAAAACTTGATAGCAAGGAATCGTCTTTCAAAAAAAGGAAATATGATGATTGTTATATACAGTTTGGTTTTATAAGCACTGGAGATCAGTTGCCACACGGTGTGGTTTGTGCAGAAACGCAAAGCAAACACTGGGTGGCTGTGGGGATAATTTTAAAGATATTTAATCAGAAAGGAAACATTTATTGCCATTTTTCACGACCTTTGCGAAAGCGGATTTTCGGCCATGACGAACATAAAGTCTTCAACTTGAAGACGATTTAAGGCTGAAGCTAACTAAATAGCAAACAGATTTTCAAGAGCTGTGCAAAGAATAACGTGCACATTTCTCAAATTAGCTTCTTCGCCAATATCTTTATTTGATTTTCACTATTGTACTGCAATTTGAAGATAATATTATTGTAACTGATTTTTTTATCACTACCTAGCCCCGTGGTGTTGCCCGTAATTTCGTAGCCTATCTGTTAAACCAGGATGTAAACAACCTGTATACCAAATTTCATCAAAATTGGTTCAGGCGTTTGAGCGTTAAGAAGTAACAAACATTCTCATACACTCAAACTATCGCATTTATAATATTAGTGTGATTGCTATAATAACGGGTACGCAGGTTTGAGGTCTTTATTTTAATGGTACGCAGCAAAAACTAATTGGAAACCACTAGTCTATAGTATATCCTTTAAGGATCCCCGACAAGACATATTTCCAAAAATAATTGTTCTGTAGCAGCACGGCATTAGCAGCTCCGCGTTTGACCAGTAGCATTGTGAAGGGTCTTCCTTTGGCCCCCCTGTCTCGCTCCCACAGACAGGAGGGCCAGAGGAAGACCCCCCACAATGCTACTGGTCAAACCCGGCTGAAACGGTGCAGTGCTCGCTACGGTTAGGTACTTGGATCACAAACGAATAAATCACTTCCACATTTGGAGCTGCGTATTTATTTAATACTTCGAAGCCATAATCCAGCTAAAGTTCTCTCCGGGAATAAAAACTTACTTTTTCTGAAGAGTTTAAAAAGGAATCATTTTCTGTGTTTTCTGTTACACAAGGTATGCAATTATGATGACAATTTAGAACATTTTATAACAAAATCATAAAATAAATATTTATTGCCATTGTATAATAATATGATGTCTGCTTTTATCGACTTTCGAAGACCTTGATGCACTTACATAAAACATAACCTCTCGAATGATGTATCGTTTGTGAAACTCGTGTAGTCCATAAAAGCGCACATTGAGCATATAATGGGTATACTCCAGCGAACCCAGGTGCAAAACCATAACTTCTTCACATATTTGTTTCTTGCATTTCAGATGCTGAGTTCTGAGAAAGATATTAAGATTAAGACATTTTTTATTTATTTGACCACTTGCAATATAAACAGATAATTGAATATATGAATGTTGAATAACAATACAGACAAAATTAACAATTAATCTTTAAGTAGTCTTCAGAAATATATTTATGAGTAAAAAAATAATAAAACACGTCAGCGGAAAATACTGAACATTATAATTACTTTGTTTTCACCCCTATATTCTCACTACTATATTTTATACAGTATACAGTTGAATGTTAATTTAAATAAAATTTAGGGTCGTTATTGCACCCGCGGCTCTGCAAGGGCTAGGGATGTCCATGGGCGGAGGACCGCTTACCCTAGGTGAGCCTTCTGCGCGTTTGCCACGGTTTCCGTAAAAATATATTATAATAAGCAAAACAATTGAATTTACCGATTAGTAGCTTCCGTTTCCGGGACTAAATTTGTAGCACTATGATCGCTGAGAACACCATCTATCGATATACTGACTTGGAAGCTTTTGTCAAATATCTCTTCTGTAAATTATAATATTACTTAACTAAAATAGGTTTGAGATTTTTAAAAAATAACATCTGGGTAGTATCTAAACTATTGGTGCATAAGAGTGAGTGTTAGTAAGACGTTACTGGACTAATACCTGCTGTTGAATTTCACCATCGAACATCGAGGCAGAATGCAAAGTTTCATCGCTTTCAACTTCGACTTCAACAGCGGAGGACCGCTTGCTCTAGGTGGGTCTCCTGCTCGTTTGGCACCGTTAATATAAAAAAAACTACTCTAACTCACCATCATTGTTATCAGTAACAATCTCAGCCAACAACCAAAGTTGTTGGGCACGGGTGCCCAAAGCGGGGCTGTGAAGGTGAAAAGGCCCACCGAATATTGATGACGCGTTTTTCAGTACACTCGCGCCTGATATTGACGTGGTTATTGTTGGAGAAGGGCCTGAAAAGAGAACATTTAATAAATAAGATATAGTTTTCACATTACTGTGTATCCAGTATAAATTAGTAATTGAATTTTACTCAATAATTTGAAAATTAAAACCGCCCTCCGTGGTTACCAGCTAACTGCTGAGGCCGCTGCGATTCATAATTGGTAGTCGTCTGTTTATATGTACAGAAATCATAAATAAATGTTAAATTAGTTATGATTAAGTGCTATCAAATTCAACGTTCGTAGATTCAGGAATTAATAATACAATATGTGATAGCTATCCCTGAACATATCAAGGAAATTGTTGTAATGTAAAGTTCAATATTCAATAATGACTTGGAGCATATGTTACATGCTTGTTATTCAATTATTGTTTGAATATTAAAAGTACTTCAAGGGATCACCTGCTAATCCTATGAAAACTCCCAGACCAAAGCATGCAAAAAATGCTATAAAAACCATAACAAATTCTCCTTTGTGCATCGTATAAACTCTCATTTGAACGGACCTGAAAATAGATGATAAAAAGAAAATTCAAATAGCTAAAAACAAATAAAACCCTTTAAGTATACATACCTCTCACACCGATCATGATGGTAAGCAGGGGCGATATATTTATTAAATTCACTAAACAAGTCACTAAATTGTGACAGTGTGTTGCGTATTTTATAATTCCATCCACCGTTTGGTAAGTGATAGGAATATCCTACGTTGGCTGAATCCATTTCTAATCAACTAATAAACACAACAAAAACAATAAATTTCAACTAAACAATAAATGGACAAAAAAGCAAAACATTTGCGAATACACGCGTAATTTTTTGGAGTACTGGAAAGCGCGATGATTGTTTACAAGCATTATTGATTTTCGCGGCAATCAGTCGTAGCCATAGACAGTAGACACGCAGTTTTGATTGGTCACTCAGTGAATGACGTGGCGTCTGTAGAAGTGAGAACTTGAATATGTACATTATCTATACTTTTACTCATAATATATTATTTTTTAATTAAAAAATTACCTACATTACGTCATTTATTTAATTTGTTGTAAATATTGATATTAAAAGCAATTGTACAGTATACAAGCGAACTGCATGAAATTTAAATGTTTTGAAGTTATGCTAATGTAATAGATACATAAGGATAAGTTTTAAATGAGACGTGAATATCAACTCAATTTTAGGTGGAACGTGCGGGGAACAACCTATGGCATGGGCGGGCGACGTTTGGTTCTCACTGGGTTGCAATTGCGTTTGCGCTTATGTCGGATTTGCAACCTGACTAGTTGTGTCCACAATATGTTAAATTCTTTTATTTTCAATTTGATATATATATATATATATATAAATGTTTAAACGTTTTTGTCCTAATTTCATATACTTAATCTTAAATATTAGTAGGTACGTCTAAAAAACTATTATATTTAAATTTATAATAAATCACAGTAAAGGATTTATGATCAGATTACTGAAAAATTAATAATTTCCACGAAGTTTTTACTATCAATATAGTGCGGATGACGTTGTTCATTATTACGATACTTCGTGTTCAAGTTGTGCATATGCCTATACAATATAATTATAATACATAAAATTACGTAACCATATTTGCGGTCACTTAATTAAATAAAACTATTGCTGTCTCCAAATAATTTATATTAAAGATTAGATTTTCCACGCGAAATATTTTTAAAAAATAAACTCTTGTATAAATTCGTGTTTTACACGAACTAAATGCATTAGATACTGTTTACAATTTCAATTAATTATATTATTGTGCAAGTAAGCAATTCATTGATTATTATACATAACATGTTATTTACACGGATACCTGTTCTGTGTAACACAGTCATACAAATATAGAACAAATTTATCTATACAGCGCTAGGTCATATACATAATTAATTAAAAAATAAAATACCTAAAAACGCAGAGACTTCTGATCGCGACTGTACGCATGCGCAGATTGCATCCACCACTTTTGCTGAGCGATCTTAACTTATTGCGGAACCTATATTATCAAATTAAATAATCTGTTAAATATTAAATCACTGTAAACATTGTCTAAAATCCCGTAATAGTATGAAAATAACAAAAAAAAACATATAATAATTTTAAGAAATACAATTATTATAATAAGTTTGGTATAATAATTTTGGTATAGTAATTTTTAACATTTAAGTAAAACCTTTATTTACCTAAGTTGACGCCTAAATATAACTTTTATACTCTTTATTAAATATTTATAATCTTTATTAAATACTTAATTTTTGAACACATACAATTGGCAGTAATAGTAACTGTTGATTTAAAAGATAATTTAATTTTTAAATTTTGTATATTTACTGAGATTTAGAAATTAGAATCATGCTATCCTATACACAATAAGAAAGTTGATAATTATATGAGAACTTATGTGATCATAACACACCTATCAGTAGCTATTTTAAAAATTTGGTATTTACAATATATTATTAAAAGAAACACAACTATTTCGAGGAACGATGACAAATTTATTTATATTTCTATATTTGTTATAAATTATCTAAAATTTTAAACTTATAAATTTGTGAGAATAAAGAAAAGATGCAATAAAAAATACAACTACAAATTGTGGTAGTTAAATTCTACTATTTAATATGTGCGTAGGAAAAAGCAGCAAATATTTATTGTTTTTCGTGGTTTTCGTATCATTTGTAGGCAACCATACATTATTGTTATTACGCTGGATCCACATCGCTCAAGATCGCAGCGGGTGGGCGTCTTTGAGGGAGGCCTATGTCCAGCATTGGACTTGAATGGGCTGATGAAGAAGAAGAAGAAGATACATTATTGTTTTTATGGAAATCCATTGAAATGAAGAAATGCAACGAGCTGTTGTTAACTTTACTGACATGACATTCATTTTTATTACATTTTTTCTTTGTACTATATCATAGACAATAATAATTATTGATATTTCTTTATATTTATAACACAGCCTTAACAAAGGTATTAATAAGAAAGATAGTTATCAAAGAAATAGTTAGAAAAGTCGTATAGTAAGACAAATAAAGTATCGTTTTACGATTTGTTTAGACATAATTAGGGTGGGTTGCCATTTTAAATATTTTACATACAAATATAATATTTACATTCAATAAATTGTATCTATGAAGTCGTGCTATCTGAAATATTACTTGTGACATTCTGCGCCAGCGAAGGTTTCACTGTCGTTGTTAAATTTTCTGAAGCGTGTTCTGGAATAGATTTTATATTGAAAAAACTATATAAAATGCATAAGAGTGCTTAATTATAAATATATGAGATTGTGATAAAATTTGAAGTGTATCTTGTTAAAATTTCACTTATAGGGTAGGACTCTTAGGGCACCGAAAAAATATATTTATAATTTATACACAAACAATGTTTTTGCCAGATTAGACGTTGAATTTAGTATGTATGATTTACATCCTGGTTGTATTAACTATGTCCGTGGCTTTTATTTTGAATATATCATTCAAGCTTGAGTAACGATATATTTTTAAATTACCTTTTAAGTAATTCTTGAACCAGTTGTTAATTCCTCTAGAATACGTGTGAATCCAATCAATCCTTAAGCTAGCGGTATCCACGATCTTCTGCAGAGTTTGCGACATTGGCACCAATTTGTCTTTATTATGCATCGCAAACCTTTTCAGCTGTACCAATATTTTATATTAAAGTATTTTATAACAGTACGTTGAAAATAAATTTTTCGTAAAAAATACGAACTTTTACAGAAACAATGCAGAAAAATCATAGTTTTAACTTATTATCTTACTACTTCATTGTATTAACAGATTAACGAGATATAGACAATACAAATAATTATTTTCGTACAGCAAGACGCAAAACATCCAGGCTTGTTAAGCCAAGACTAAAGAAAATGTTTCCACCTACCTTATCCAGCTCATCATTGTCCGCTATAAAACCAAACACCATGTTTAGTAAATTGGGGAACGTGAAGGAATCCAATTGCGTGAACACACTGTACACTCTGTCAAAGTTTTGTATGAAGAAGCTTTGTGTGAGGCGAGTGCCTTCTGGAGGGTCCGCACCCCAGACACTTGCTGCATATTGCTTCGGAAGCTCGTAAAGACTTTTCTCTAATAAGCTATAAAAAGTGAATGCAAATAATTATTTCTATTAGTTCAAATTAAAATGTAAGTCTTCTAATTTAAATGTTTCATCATCATTTCAGCCGTAAGACGTCCACTGCTGGACATAGGCCTCATAAATTTATAAATAATTATAATAGTATTTATGACGCTGGATGCAGGTCGCCTCCGATAGGTATTCATGGAAGTCCAAGGGGGAGGCGTATGGCCAGCAGTGGATGCCTTACGACTAAAATGATGATGATAGTATTATAATAATTTTATATTTTATAATTATTATAATTATTTATAAAGGTATAAAAAATAAGTACAGTTCTTAAAGTCAACTAAGATGAGCGAGGTCGCAAGTGAAATCTAAATTTCAATTTTTTTATATATGCTCCTACATGTCTCACCCATAAGTAAAATCTTTCAGCATCAGGGGACTTGCCTGCGCTGTTATGCTATATCAGAAAAAAATAGTTATATGTGATGTGTAAATAATGGAAGTGACTTACAAAGTGATCAGTGATTGCTGCCGAGTGCTGGGGAGGTTTGAGATAATAAGCATCTTAACAGCGGGATCGGTACTATTCTGGAAAACGTCCCATAGAAATAGAAACTCCTCGCGGCCGCCATGTTGTATTGCGATATTGTATACTAAAGAGCGAAGATAACTTGGAATTCTGTAACAGTAATTAAAAATTGAACTATATATACCAATTTATCGAAAACTAAAATATTTGTTCATGTTATGATAAAAATATAACAATTTCAAAACATACAAAAAAATCTTATTGTTTTATTTTTTATTCTATAGCCGACAACGGAGCAGGTGCGATGTTTAAACAAAAATACGATTCTGCATTATACTGTAAAATATAAAAACATAAGAGCACAGCCTTCAAATGTATTTGTTAAATTGAATACAGTATAAGCTTACGTGTTATTCTCGGGGTGTTTCATCCAATTGTGAAATTCTGTCTTGGCCCAATCGAGGCAACGTGGCGCCTCAACCATACATTCCCATAGGAGAAGGCTTTCAATCAATAGAGCCTCGTTGTCGTCAGCTGGTTTCGATAGGCCATAGTTGAGTTTTTCCAATTGTTTTGCTATAATAACTCTCATATAATCCTGTAACATGAACATTTTTTTAAAACCTTGGTCTTAAAGAAACAAAATTTTACTATGTATTGCTGAATGTATTGCATCTACTAATCATTTATTTTCTTTTTATTAATTTAATTGACTTATCTTCAAAATCTTACTTGAAAATACATATATCCAGATGTGGTCTTCAAATTGTACTTCAAAAATGCCATATTATCCAACAACATGTCCCATACTATTTTCGAATCCTCCCCATTTATGACGCAGCTGGTTAAACCGAGAGCATAACTGTAGTTCAATAGATTGGTTTTTGCCAAATTGAAGGCGTCATCGATTAACTGAGCTTTCGCTATAGGATCACTAATGTTGCCGATTTTGAGAGCATGGCTTAAAAGTTCCCAATTATTTTGGTCATAGTTTACTCTGTAGTAACCTAAAATATTATAAAGAAATTAATTTTAAGCAATTTAATTCCCTAAATTCCTTATATTATAGTAAAGTATCTAAAAACTTATGAAACTATAATAAGACTGTATTCATAACATATATTTTTTGTTAATAAAAGAAATGGTGATAACAAATCTGCTAAAATTGCATTGCATTGGATAAAAAACTTTAATTAATTACAAAAATAATTAAAATCAACACAAAAATTATCTCACCAATAGCTCCGATATTGACATACAAAGCTTCAGTCTCATTTACAGATATCTTCGTAGTCAAAGATTTGTCTTTCAACCATACTTTTGGCTCAAGCGACCACTTATCACCGGGGACGCCTGATGACGCGTAAGTTATTGGTATCTGCCATAGTTGCTGTTCCATTGCTTTGTATGGCTTTTTTGTATTTGTAAAAAGGTGCTGAAATTTTATTGATTAATAAAAATAAATACAAGAATAAAATATTAAATTTAACATTTTAGAATTATCAACGTGAAACAGTACTTGTCCTGTGTTTCGCTGAGTGAGTGACGATATCGGAGGCCCTTAAAAATGCCGCTTAAGTGGCGTAAAAAAAGCCGGCAATACAACCAATGCGCGAACTGTGGCGCGGTTGTCCATCGGCGGCAGTCTCTTACCATATAGGTGATGCATTTCGCAAAAAGCAACAACAATAAAATAATGCAACGCATAAACAATTCCAATTCAATAAAAAGAGAAATGCGTATCTATATATAATCTAATATCTTGTTTGCTAGTTATAATTTCATATGACATATAAATACATGTTATTTTAAGTATCTTTTTTTGAGTAATTGTAACTTAGACCTATACAATTGTTCTGTATTTGATTTTTTTTATATGAAAACAGGCACAAACTTGCAAGAGGTTCACTTAAGATGGGCGGTCATCCACCCATGGACACCTCCAGCAGGGTCGCAGGAGCGTTGCCTATCTTTAAAAGATAGGTATACTGTTTGTTTGGAAGTCTCCAAGCCGTATTGGTTTGGAAATACCTATGCAGATAGCTGATTCCACAGACTGATGGTACGTGGCACGAAAAACGTTCAATTGCAGAGCGATAAACATCAAATTAAACATTTATTTTGATATTTATTATATTTTACAATCGAATTTAACCTATGACATATGATGGTTGAAAATAAATGAATATTTCTAGTAGCTAACCTGTTCAAATGATACTTGTTCATTCGTATAGTCCCGTTTAACGTTGACAACAGGGTAACCGGCTTGTCTTGTCCACGAGTTCATGAACTTTACAAGCGACACCTCCTTTAAAAATATATCGTCGACAGTCGCTTCTGACATCGCTTGCCATAGATCATTCTCTTCAGCGTTTTGGTATTGCCTAATTGAAATTGTTTTTATAACAATGATCGGATATAACGCCGGAAATATATTTTTTTATAGTATAGCGGACAACGGAGCAGGTGGGTCTCCTATATGGTAAGAGAACACCGCCGCCCATGAACAAC
>DWCF01003684.1:0-18814 GCA_018230265.1 Delias oraia
ACAATCAAATTTAAATGTTTCAGACCTTGATTTATGGAATCAAGTCACGGCATTCATATTTTAGTCTAGACTAAGACATCAGATTCAAACTTACATTACCTTTAAAATAATTTCGCTGGAGACATTTATAAACGAAGAGCTGGCGCGCAATTTAATTTTGCACGGCATTTAGCTGAAGCTAAAATGTCCATAGAGCAACGCCGTAGACAACACTCTAGTCTATGTTTATAATCGTATTAACAGGCGTCGTCCTTTAGCCTTATTCACGTAACAACCTGAACTCAAGTAATGTGTGTTGATTTTATATAATCTCCCCAGATTTTTAATATTTTATTTTATAAATATTAAGAAACTGACTGCATTCACCCGTGGGAAAGCCATGCTGAAGCATATGCAGACGCACTAATTAGACCATTCGTCCGAAGTGATATCAGGGGCTCATAAAAACTCAGTGGGAAAAGGTAGTTGTACTTGAAATGGTTCCTCTACTGTGTTTGAGTGAATGAGGATATCGGAGGCCCTTAAAAATGCCGCTTAAGTGGCGTAAAAAGCTGGCAACACAACCAATGCGCGGACTGTGGCGCGGTTGTCCATGAGCGGCGGGGTCCACTTACCATATATAAGGAGACCCACCCGCTCCCTTTTCCGCTAGACTATAAAAAATATTCAATTTTCAATAATGATTCATTAGTAATGCATAAAATGTTGTTGAAATTTGTTAAATATACGCTGAAACTCTATCAAATATAATATGTTTCAATTGTTTAAAATTCAATGGTTCATCTATATTATAATATAAATTCCACGTGAATAGTCTGTTACCAGAAACATATTATAAGCAAGGAGAAATCTGTTTACCGTGCATTGGTGTGTGATGTAGCTGGTCTATTCGTTGAACGCTGTCAAAATAATACTCGAAAAGGTCTAAATTTGCACTAAACTGCAAATTATTAAAATATTTATAAATTATATACTATAAAACTTGGATATAAATACCAAATTATAATTGTGTAATATATATAGTTAATAAATAATAATTTAAAGAATGAATATAAATCAGTTTGTATGTATATATCCCAATGATTTATTTACTATATTATCACAACAATTTCAAAACATTTCGTAGATAAAAAAATTAAGTTGCAAAGGTTTGCTTACAAAGATAGTCATAAATTTTTAACGTCAGAATAAATTGTTAACCAGCACATAGAAGACAAGGATGCAAGGAAACTTCTGCACCAGCACCAACTGGTAGATACCAGTTGGTGCTTTAACTAGCTAATAGATTATAAATAAACTATTATAAATTTGGCGATAAAAAAATTTAATCCTATGAGTTTCTTGTTGGTTCTTCTCGTAGAGGTATATCTTCCGAACCAATGGTCATAATTAATAATTATTAATTATACCTAATTTGACTTTTTTAAGACAACAAGATTGTAGCATCGAAGCCGCGTAAAAAATCCTATGCATAAATACTTAAATATTCCTATAAGTTCTATACCAATCTAAAATGATCAATTACGTAAGTTTGTTAATACCAAAAATTAGTGCAACAAAGTGTTCCTGATAAGAACCCAAAATGTTGCTGTTATTTTATTTCTGTTATGAAAATATATAGAAGAGATGTGATGTAGTCTCACATTCAAGAATGTGTGGAGTCGATTATCCGTTTATTTCAATTCACACATCGTCTCGAGTTCCTCTCAATGATTCTCAAGTGCATTTGTCATTTATAAGTGTTTGTTTTGGATGAAGATTTAAAAGATGAACGAATTGACTCATCTGAGAACATTAGTAATAGTCATTCGCACTAAAGATGTAGGATAATGTATAATAGTAATGTACCGACGATGTCAACTAACAAAGAAAAATACTTTTTGTTTTGTATGAGGTTTAAAATATTTTCAGAGCCTATAATTTTTGAGAGCCTCGCAGCTAAATGGTCTTGAAAGTGTACCAGGAAGGCAACACAACCAATGCGCGGACTGTGGCGCGGTTGTTCATGGCCTGCGGTGTTCTTTTAACATATTTCACAGTTTCTTTGAAATATCCTCTTACGGACAGTCACGGCGAATACCTATAATTATTATAAATAATTATAAGTATTTTTATCGAGTCTACTACTCTTAATCGCAGACTACTACGTTTTAAAGTTGTTTTACCTTGATTGGCAGATGATTTAATTTATGTGTAGGTTTGCTGTAGGCGGCATGCTGGGTTGTATAATATTAGACTCGGTTTCCGCCCATTTACGATTAATGATTATTTTAAAAATTAAAATCTATTAAAGTGATCTCTAAGGCCTAGTTGTACACGAATCGTTCAATTACGATGGTTAAAATACAAAAAATATAGTTATTTTTCAAATAACAATGAAGAAACTGGTCATACGATACGACCATTAGATTTATTCGTTAAAGCTTCATTTCATTAAAATTCTAAGGCTACATCGTGAGCAGAAAAAGTTTTCAGAAACTATGTCAAGCTTATTTTAATGAATGCATTTCAAAATATCCCAACTCAGCCCTAATTAACATTTGACCTGGAAATCTTTTCAAGTCAGCACTGAAAATAGGTGAAAAAGCCGGTTTCATAGAATTTTATACAGCCATTTCCAATTTTTTTAGGTTAGCTTAAAATAAAATTTGGTTTCTGAAATTTTACCAGTTTATATTTTATATTAAATTTAATTCTGATGAATAAATTGAAACGGTTAAAGGTTTACAACTGACCATTGAATTTTAATAAAAGGATTCTGATTTTTTGATTTCATAACTATTTTAGCAAAAATTCTATAGTAATAATTTTAGAAATTTTAACTAGGTTAATATAATAAAAATTAATATAATTAAAAAAATAGTTAAGTGGTTAATCTATTTGCAGTAAAATCTTATAAAATTTATTGTCATGCTAGCTAGTAATTTGAATTCTCTATAGGTACTTTAATACGGTTAATAGAATGAATATGGCGACAAATAAAGATAAATATAAGAAGTTCGGGCGTAAACAGAATCGAGTCCAAGGCGCTCTTTATTGCTCAGTGGAAGTGGATAATTATTTTTAATTGTCGTCGAGAATTTTTTTGCGAAACGGAACAATGGCGTCTGCCTGTCGCTACGACGGCGTTTTGATTTAAGCTGCTGTTGGAGATATTTCGTAGTTTTTTGTTTGTATCACTAAAGTTTTAGAAAGCGTTCGTCTTATCCTGTTGCACAGTTTTTACTTTTTCATATTTATTTTTCCAGTTTCTATGGAAAATTCGTATTTATTTTTCAAATAGGGAAACTATCCTAATATCGCCTAACTTCCATCAAGAATGCTCTCTTTCTAGTTTGGCACTTAATAAAGATCCTTCGTCATCATCTATTGGAAAATATGAAATTTATTCAAGTACCTATTATTATGTAAATACTAAATATACTAATATACTAATGTTAAGACTTAAATTAGTCATAAAATTCTTCTTAAACTTGTAGGTATATAAAAATCATTCTATTCCTTATAATTATATATAAAGTAGTCAATTTGGCAGCTCTGTTACACGATGTAAACATTGCGAGGACGTAAGCGCCACTTTATTATTAATCACGCTTTTCACCCACCTGTGTCCTGACTCCTGACATTTTAATAATTAATGACGGATCGGCTGCCGGCTGTTGATGACGTCACCCAATGTAATGACCAGTCTTGGTGTTATATAGGATACATGAGACTAATCGCAGCGTACCTAATAACCGACTTTATTATATTAGATGCAATTAATTTCACCAACAACTCTAAGGATAAGTTTGTTCTTATCTTTAGCTTATATTATAGCGATTACAAAATAATTACAAAGAAGAAAACCTTTAAAATTGATAAAAATATATTTGTAAATTGTACCTAAGATTGATCTGTATAGCACAGCTGCTGAACATATGAAAAGCCCATCATGACAGGTCGTTGACGATGTACAAGCAAACAGATGAAGCCACTGACACGTCAAAATTGTAACCCATTTTGTGTCACATTTAAAAAATATATATGCTTATACAATGTTTGTAAAATAGGTTAAAGTTATGTTTGTAATAATTAAACGAATCTTTAAATGGAATTAATCACCGTGAAAAAAAACGGAAGCTGTAAAAGAGCTTAAAAAACATCACTTTTCCGGTCCACCGGGCACATACTGCCAGTCTGTGTTTGCCCAACTTTGTACTAGACATTGTTCGCGGCAGATTTTAATTAAAATCAAGTTATCCGTGATCGATGGACGGACACACGATATTTTCGTTATGCTTTAGACAAATTGAGTGTCAACCGTGTCGAGGGACGCTCCTATTACTTTTTAATACGCAACCAGACAGGTTGGCGGATTGCTTTTATTAAATATTTGCGAAACAGTTAGGTATAAAGACGCTTATAATATATTTAAATGTTTAATTATCGTTTTTTATAAATAAATAGTGTAAATCGTAAATTTCTAGTCGTGTTAGAGTTACGAACCAAGTACCATTAAACTAAATTGTAGATTCGGTTAGTTACAGATTTTGTACTTAAAAATATTTGTGACTGAACGGTTATATTTTTTTGCAATTAGTAAGATATAATTCATAAAACATATCCATTATTCCGTTATCTTTAACGTTACAGGCCGACGATTGTTTCATTGATATTTTATACATACATAATTACAAGGGTATTTTCAAACCAATACGACTTGGGAACCTTTAAGAAAAGAGCGTACCTGTTCCTTAAAGGCCGACATCGCACCCGCGGCTCTGCAAGAGCTGGGGGTGTCCATGGGCGGAGGAACACTAGCCCTAGGTGAGCCTCCAATCATGATTTTAAAAAAGCTCATTAAAATACCAATACGTTGAATGATTTTCTATTGTTCTCACTTATCCTATATTTTTAAACGTTTCTTAAAGAAAGGGTTTAGATCATAAAACTATTGTATTATTACTTATTACATATAGATATATAAGATTTACGTCCCCACAACGACTGACATTACCAACCATATTATTTTTTTAATTCTATATAGCGTGAGGCTTTGATGAGATTTATATATATGATTAGATGCGTGTCAAATTTAGAGAAAATAATATTAATTATGCTCCCGACAGATTCGTACTTAGATTTTAGATTTGTGTTAGATTGGGTAATTTATTTATATTTTGTATTACTGCTATTCTGCTCAACTAACGTAAAGTAGTTCATGAGTTTTATTAATCAAATATATGATTCAGCAGTAGGGCCAGTTTAATGTTAAAAACTAGTAGAGTAACAGTCGTGCATTCCACTTTTGCACTGGTGTTTAATTAACACGGCAACGACTGTGAAATAAATCTTTGTTAATGTCCCTTTAGTCTGGTCAGCTGGGTCCATGCATGCACTAAAGAGATTACCGAATTACTGCACAATACACCTAAATTGACTGGGTTTTACCTGTTCCGGCTGTATTAGCCTTATAGCTGAACGGTTTCGGCAATGCCACGCAATATACTAATTTGAAATAGACTATTGCCTTCTTCATAATGACGTTTCTTGTTGTGCCTGTTTGAAGGTTTTCGGTGATAATTTTAATACGATTTCAAACTTTCATATAAATACACACAATTAATTAAATCTACCTCGTCTATAAATATAAAAAAAATATTTTTTTTCTAATTATATTTAAAATATTTAGGCGTTGTAGTTCTCGATTACTACGTATAAATAAATATATAATTTTCCTCTTTCTATATATTAATTCTATCCTATTTATAATTATATTTCTATATAATAATAATAACCAGTTAATAATAGCCTAAAATTAAAAAAAAATTACCTGTTTCAGAAATGCAACATTTCTTGAACCCCACCTGCAAGGCGTGAGACGACGAGACAGCCGAAGCTCAGACTCAGACCACGAGAGGTCCACAGAAGATGATGAAAGGTCCCTCATCCGTTCATCTCCAAGAAGCAGGCATCCACCACCAGAAGATGAACCACCGCCGATGAAGCCAAGGGAGTTTTTTGAGCGGCTTCAGTGTCAAGCAATGAGAGAGGCTCAGGGAAAGACGAGGCGAGACCAAACAATAAAGGAAGCAAACCAACTGTTTCGACCGCTGGATACGGAAGGCAGCTTGGGAGATAGCCTTAGTCAGGTCGGTTGATGTTTTTATATGTATGACATTTTACTACTAATAGAATCGTCAATGTAAAATAAGAACAGTTACTATTTTAAAGAAATATATTTCATAAATTTAAGTAATTTTAATAGCAATAAACTCTTGAATCTCTCTGCCAGAGTTTTGTTTTAATGCAAGGACATAAAACTTTCAAAACTACCCGCAATGAACAAAAAAAAGTTTCAGTTCTAAAACTTTGTTGAACTCTTTTTCAGGTCGGTATTTAAATTGAATTTCACTATATTTCGAATGCTGTATTGAAGTAAAATCACATTAACCCGTCTATTTGCGCTTCTTTCATATGTTCAGAATGTGAATGCCAGTTGGAACTGTAAATTCGCTATTTCCTTATACTTATTCTATTTTGCTTCCATTACCATATGAATATCGCGTACACGAGCCCATCTTTCAATTCCATTCGCGGAATTAAATTTTTGCTTCTCAATTTGAATGGGCGTACCCTAAATGAGGTATTACGTCCCTTTGTCGCTTGTTTTTATTTACTCGAGTACAAGGAAAACGTACTAACGTTGTTGAAGATAATGGTCTTGACATTTCGTGGTCTTTATTAAAATTTTGTATAAAAGAAATGCGGCGCGCTTTGTGATGCGTTCAAATTAAGCGTAGACATGAAACTCGGTGAGTGATCCTTTTGAACCGAAATGTTTACGATTTTGTGGTATGATCTCAATATTTACGCATAGCGCGGCAGCTGCACTCAAAATACACTTACGGACCGTGACAAAAGCACTCTTGAGGTGCACAACTCTAGTCAATTGCTTGAATGCTTGAATCCTTACCGCTCCCTTACAATTGTTGACGCGCTTCGCTGGAGTGCTACATTTTGTCATACTGATCCAATGCAACATTAAGCAAGGAATTAATGGATCTACTTATCTTAGTTAGGTATAGAATCAGAACATAGTTCTCCCGCGTCTAATGGCTTCAATGTTCAAGGTATTTGAAAGTTGCAATTAAAATAAGCCCGCATGCGTATTTATCTTATCATATAATTTATTTATGATCAATAAAATCAATTTCTTAGTTTTAATTTCGTTAAGTGATATTTTTAAACGCGAGCTTTAATTTTTTACGGCATTTTAATATTCGCAATCTTAAGAGAAAAATTGTAAATTTCAATCTCTAAATGCAGTTAACGAGCGGTTAATTTCAGTATTGTCAAGAAGCCATTTTGTCCGGGCCCCGTCACTTCCGGTAGTCACCCCATGTAATCGACGCGTGAAAAGAAAAACCCTGAATATTTTTCAGTGCAGTCGATTCACTGCATCCGCTCAATGTTGCATTTGAGCAATTTTTTTTGTAATAATGAGACGCGTTGTTGTGAAATTATTTCAAACATTTTTCTGATTCTAATCTTCTATTTACTAGGACTGTTATTGTCATAATTCATTAAATAAATTTAAAAATTACATCTTTAATTTATATCATTGAACAATATTAATTGCTGACGATATATCATGTTTCCTCTGGTTTTGATTTACATACTTTGAACATAAACAATTGTCATATTACATAATTTTGCTAACCCTCCACTGTATAATTACCACGAAAAGCCTCAAAGGACTGTCCCAAAGAACAAACGGGGAATTGTTATCCCGCACTTACATTGTCACATGTCATGTTGGTCTCTTGTGGATATGACACCCGTGTCATACCATTTACCCTTACGGCTAATAGCATGCAGTAAATCATTAACATAATATCTGTCCTTATATGTTTCAAATGAATATGAAGTTAACATGATGAAGTATAAACCAATTTTTTTTATTATATAGCGGACAACGGAGCAGGTGGCTCTCTTATATGGTAAAAAAAACCGCCGCCAATGAACAACCGCGCCTTAATCCGCGAATTGGTTGTGTTGCCGGCTTTTTATTTCTTACGCTTTTAAGGGCCTCTGATATCCTCACTCACTCTGCGAAACACAGTACAAGTATCGTTTCACTATGAGTATTCTATGAGCCCGTGGCGTCACTTCAGGCGAACTTTTCCAATTAGTGCTTCAGCATATGATTCAGCATACTGAAGTATATTTATAACTGAATAACAGTTTGGGCATCCATTTTCTAATTTTTCTATGAAATTATTGTCGCACACGTGAAGCACAATAAATAGTTAAAGATTCAACTTTCACTCCTTCCTTTAATATATCTTTCATCCCGAATTCGTAATTTTAAATTCATAGTTTTCTGTATACCCCAAATTGTATAATATAAAATATATGTATCGTCATGGAGCCATATAAATAGTTCCTGTAACATTTGAATGAATGTATAATTTAATACGACTCGCGAATATTAATGACGGTTCTCTTTTGACTTACCTTTTAGTAATGTGGAAATAAAAGTATGTGAATGAATTCTAAAAGGATTCTTATAAATCAGTTCAGTTGACTGACATATAGAAAGAATATAATTATACTGATAATAATATAAACTGAACAATTTTATAGGTAGGCATGCTATAAAGAAGGCTGTGGTGAAGTTTTTGAAAGTTGGCTATTGATCATGTTTCTAGAATTAACAGGTTTTTAGTAGTTTGCAGACACCGTAAGAAAGTCATTAGAGACTGTACCAGCTCGTACAAATGAACTTAAATCTTTACTATTCGTACAATATATATTTTTCAAATTTGATTTATCAATATTTTTAAAATTAATGGTATTTCTTATTTTGCGTAAATTAATACCTTCCGTTTCGATTTTTAAATAACCACTTTATCGGTAAGGGTATCATTATTATTTAAAAAGTCACAAATAAACTAAAACATTCTAGATTATTACCATAATCTAACATTGAGTTGGATATACAATCCCATCTTTGGTGTGTAAAATAATAAACAGTTGTCAAATAAATGCTCTAATTAAGGTAAGCTGAAATCTGTTCTGTGCAAAAAATTAATTGGACCAAGATGTACGACCAATAAAAACGGCATTGTAGCCCACACATGGGGTGCACGTATTGATTTTAACATGAGTCACTGCATCTCTGACCAAACCGTCTGCTTTGATTGGACTTGGTGAAAAACTAAAGGCCCAATTTAATAATAACTTGGGTTTTGCATCAATGTTAATTTTTTTTACGCGACGTCTGCTCGCGATTCCGCTCGTTAAAACTTTGTCGCTTTGCGTCGGGTTTTCTAGTTTTCGCAAAATAAATTGCGGATGTTTTGATACTTTTTAACGAGTGCTAGTAGTTATGTGGTGAGTAAATAAATTAAGTTTCAATTTTAATATATATTTTTGTTATTGATATATTCGAATAATGTGTTGTATTAGCGAATAAAAACGGTTTTTAACTGTTCCAAAATTTGATTAAATCTTAGCATTGCTCTACAGACATGTTTTTGGAAATAAAAGCAATAAAACAACAACATATATATTTATGTTATATATACATAAATTTATTTTCATACCATATTTTTGTATATTTAAAACACCGTCTTTATTAGGGCATAATAAATTGAGTTCTTGTTATGAATCCAATTTATTAAGGAAATAATCAAACAGATACATCTATTAACTATCTCCGACTAGTTCGATATGATTTATTTTCACGAAGCGTAGCTATCGACCGTTAGGGCTGTCATTAGCCTAATTAAAAGTCAGCCCGCCAAAGTGAGTAAGTGATTTGGTAGCAGGTGGCCGGAGCTCACTCCTTAGACGTCTCTCCCATAGGCAGAACTGAAACACGTGTGACCACTTTGCACTTAGTTCTCAACTCGAATAACATTAAACGCCAAGAGTTGTATATTTTTATGAGCTTTGGTGATACACAGCTGCCTCTTAAGAGATTGCGAGGGGGTGAATGCTTTCTTTGAACTTTGACTTTCTAATTGCCGAGACAAATTATCGTTTTTGATAAATGGCTTGCTTAAAACGAACGGTTTACTGTATTATCAGTAACCCGAATGATCCTTTTTTTTAATCTTCCCAAATATTTTTAATTACTACTAATGCGATTACAAACTTCGCAGGCTATAAACATTCTCAAGGAACAATTCAACAGCATTAACGTACCACAGAGTACAATTCTCACGTACAGAACCGTCGTTTAGCGCCATAGAAAACTAATTGCAATCCAACTTTCCTCATAAATCCGTGTGTATAGATGCTATAATTTCACCATAAGCGTTGCTTTTGTGTGGGATTTAACACCTTACCTCGCGGAGGCCTTTGTGCCATGATTCATAGCACCATTATTGTTACCGATTTTCAAATTAATTTCCGGCCAAATAATAGAACCGTCTAGCAAATTGTTACGTATTAATTGTGCCGTTATTTCAGTGATATCCTTAAATTAAATTTGAATAAACGTTGTATCGTATTCTCGCGACCCGGTATATTTAGAACCAAATATAATTCTTGTACATAATTTTTTTTCATTGCGATTTAGTATAATTCTATTAAGCTTTTATAATATATGTTTATAGAAAGCTCTTATCGTCACCTTCATTGGCTATGTAGACTATTTTAATGATAAATCAGGCTTTTGTTATTTCTGATTCCCCTACTAGAGTCCTTGAATCGCATTCGGTTAATTCATGAAGAAGTATTTGTACTGTCTATAAAAATGTGATCAAATGCAAACAGTAAGTTTGATAAGAATTGTAGCGAACGGCGCATGCAGAATCCCTCCAATTGATTCACGGTACAGATACGGGCTTGCAAATGTTGGTTCACTGAATCGTTTATTTGCCGCAGACCATTAATTTATAGAGCAATAACGACGGCTACGATTTTTATTTATCTCTCACTGTATGCGTATTTGACTAAACCACTGGCTGTTTACATGCAATCCGTAACACGCGGTGTGAGAATGTTTGTTTAGTGATTTTTTCGTTTTTTTACTGATATTGTTTGCGGGTTGTATACAACTTATACCAATCTATTTAAACTGTGTTGTATCTTTTATATGTATAAGTCAAAACATTAATGTGACTTCTGTATACACTGTAATTGAATATAAAGTTTCAAAACTATCAACTTACATCTTAAAGTTACACAAATACAAGCAGATTTATTTTGGTGCTGTCACTACCTAAATATCTAAGCAACATTATAATATAAACATGGATATGGAAAATTTACACGCTAATTGGAACAAATGTCCCTGATTTAAATTTGAAATTAAAATCTGTTTCATTTAACATGCAATATTATGCACGAGGCTTTGTCTCAATTAACGGATATGATGTCCCCTAGGGTACATACAAGCGTGGTTTAATAAAAGCTGTCACAAATTAGAATCTATCTTATCAAGATTATTAATAATATTTATAAAACAATAATAACGTAAATAAATATAAATAATTGTTATTAATTTTAATGGTACAAAAATTCATTTGTTTATTCGAACAGAAGACGAGATATCAAATCTTGGCTTGGAATTGAAATTAATATATTTAAAATATTTTCGTTTATAGATCAAGCTCACAATATGTCATACTTATTTAACTGTTTTAATCGTATCATACATACAGCATAGCCATTCGGTCATTGATAGCCGATAAATAGGTTCACTAAGGATTATATGCAACTTGTCAAAGTATTATCCTAAATTTGATATTATAAATAACTAATTAATATACAGATTAAAAATAATAAGGCCTTATATTTTTTGATCTTCATATTTTGTAGCCTCGGTGAAGGTCTTATATTTAAATTAGCTTAATATGTTTTGTTTAGCTTTTATTTTATTTTATGTTTTATTTAGCTTAATAAAAATTACAATAAAAAATGTCAAGTCTCTTAGATGTATCATTTACGTTTATGTTTTGAAGGAAAAGATTGATTTAATAATTTATAATTGTTACGTAGTGATTTATTTAGAGGTGAGAAATTATAGCGGAAGTGAAAACGCTATGGAATTCAACAAGGGAACAAAAACTAAGAAGCAAACGGTAACACTGTTGAAGTAAGAATTCGCGCGTGATTTTATGTGGTTATTTTCCGGATTTTCTAAATACAATCTTGCATTGACAGCTAGCTTTCTATCCGAGGGCTTTGACCGCCCACAAAAGGGTAAAATATTGCTACAAACAAAACATACGGGACTTAACGCGAGGGAATGATACGAATTTGCCGCCTTTGTACGAAACGAACCTTCGAATCGAGAAATAATATTTCCAACTCCGTGAACAAAGCCTTCCTTCGTTTGAAGTGAACGCTTTCGAAATTTGTCGCGAAAAATCTTATAGTCATAAAAAGCATTCGCATTCAATAGTTAGATTTTGAATTATAATATATTCGATCTAGAATTTATTTGAAAAATACCATTAAAATTACACAGGCTACTATAGAATTTATACTTCAAAGTTACCTTTAGTTGTCATCATTTGACAATTATTAACATCTTTGCTGTCAGTAGTACGTAAACAGGGAGACCGGAGGATGATTAATATTTTTGATTCTGTTTTTTTTTTGGTCTATAGGCAGACAACGGAGCAGGTGGATCTCCTATATGGTAAGAAAAATGCCGCCCATGAATAACCGCGCCACAGTCCGCGCTTTGGTTGTGTTGCCGACTTTTTATGCCGCTTAAGCGGCACTTTTAGGGGCCTCCGATATCCTCACTCTCTCGGCGAAACACAATTAAAGTACCGTTCCACGCTGAGTTCTCTCTGTAATACTCTCTCTGTTATACAAAAGCCATTAGTCATTACTTCGAAACGAAAATTTTGTAAATACTTTGGAAATAAGCAACATTTTATTTTATTTTTTATTTATAAAAAAATTGAAGTCTTTTCAATTTACTTTTAACAAACGGTTCAAAAGTCAATACTAACTATATTTCTTTGATTATTTTGATTTAATCCACATTATGTACTATAAATATTGATTTCTTTAACTCCTTTGTTAGACACATTTCCCTTCTATTGGCGGTTGTATTTGAACTTACTTAAGCTATACGCCGATAAATTCAATAGATAGAATCGTTGTTTTGAAACAAATAAATAACATTCTAAACAACTTAGATACTCGAGGGACTGAACTACGAAATAGCGACAGATTTAATCATGGGAAAATATAGGAAGTCTACGAAAGTACCTAATTCCCTTGCTTGCGACACAGGAATGGGCACGATGCCCAACGTGTAATTTAGAACAACTTATTTTTTTATATTAATTGGTTTCTTCTAATGTGATCACATTACTTGGCTTCCTCAATGGCCATTTCTTTTATAATATTTTAGTGTCGTTTATCTTATAATTGTATCTTGTGATGTTAATTTTATTTATTGAATATTTAGTATCGATTCGTTCATAATTAGATTGTTATCATTTTAAAAATCAATTATCATTTTAATTATAACAGTCTTTACTTATTATGTTAAAAATTCTAGGCAAACGAATTCCCTCTTTTATAGCTCAACATTTTTATATATATTTTAAAGCAGTGTAAATAATTTGAAAAATTACACTTTATGAAGTCCATGTCCTTCATTGACTTTAATCTTGGTTATACCAACACTCGACAGCCGAGACAAATATTTACTTACTCTGACCTGTTTATAACTTCGCATTAACGAAGCTTTGTACTGTTTCTAAACGTAATCTAATAAAGACTCGTATTATTACAAAAATGTAACCAAAAAATAGTAAATTGAAATATTAATATTCACTTTTTTCTTAAAATTCGAATTATATAATTGTGCATCTTTAAACTTTATACTCAATTTAGGATAGTTTTACGATTCGAATGAAATGAAACTTAAGCCATTGAGTTTATTGTCAGACACTAATTTCAGTGTAAGAATGAAATAGATAGAATGATAAATTATTTTTTGTTAATTCATCCAAAGTTACTTTTCGTGTAGGTTTTAAAGTAAAATATGCAAAGCCGTCTTTAACCTATTGGAGGCCTTGAACATGTTAGGATAATGAATATATGATATATATGACTTTGACAGAACATTTTTTTTTAAATAGACAAAGAAAGTAGAGCAATATCGAAATATCGACCGCGATGCCCTGGTCAAATGCCCAAGTGCCTAGTGGGAAAGCGGACTCTGAAAATATGTACCCATTGCTTGTTTAAATTGTTTAATATTATTTTCTTTAACAATTTACAATTTTTTTAACATTTTATAAATGTAGCTACAATTAAAAGTGAGTTAACAGAGTAATTTATATCAAAAGTTTTTTTAATAATATCGGTGGCAATCGAGCAGGAGGCTCACCTAGGGAAAGCGGTTCTCCGCCCATGGACACCCCTAGCCCTTGCAGAGCCGCGGGTGTATAATAAGTATGAATCTAAAGAGCTATAATAGTCACTGTAAAAATTTAGTTATAAAAAGTCATATATAATTTAACTGATTAAACAATTAAAAATTTCAGAGTCGAGAGAGCCTCTCGTCGGATGGCGAGGGTGCAAAAGGCGATTGTTCTTCCGTTGGATCATCAGGGTCTGATTCAGAGGAGCAGCCGCCATGTGATATCGGACTACTCGAACGGCTGATACGAACCCATCCGGTGTGGTTCTTGCCTGGGATACAACGAGCGGGCGCTTTTCATCTCTTGCAAGGGAAAGAGGAAGGGGTGAGGATTTCGACATTTTGAAAAATCCAATTTTTATTTTATTCTTACGTTAATTACAAGAAAGTAAATATTTATATTATAATTATTAATATCTATTGTAAATGTTTATACATTTTTGAAGACCTATACAAAGGAATATATAAATTTTCCATCTCACACGACAAAAATATGACAGTGAGTGCTAAAGCACGTAAAGATACATTGTACGCATAAATCTAACTGATTTCTCTGTTTCTAAATAGCCATTTCCTACCACTTAACAACGTCTTCAATGTAGTTAGATAGGCATTCAAGAAACAAAACATGTTTCATGGTGTTTAGCTGCGGGTAAGAAAGAAGCTGTAATCTCATAAAAACGAGCTATTATGCTAAGTATGGATTAATGCAATAACGCATCTCTTAGACTTACGGATTTCGAATTCGTGCTAGCTTACAGATAGCTTATATTATTGAACATTCGATTCATTTTTTTTAATTCTTTTCCTGAAATATTGGATATTCTATATTGAATTTTAATTATTTACTTATAGAAATTGAGCTCTACATAGTACACACAATATTTTTTTATAGTAGTTTTTCAATTTGTTTTTTATTTGTACCTGAAAAACCCGATAATTATTATCATAATATACAGCAAATTTATAAATTCCAACTCGTCTTTGGCCTTACATTTATGTGCTGTTATATAATTATTTACTTATAGAATTTGAGCTCTACATAGTACACACAATATTTCTTTATAGTAGGTATAGCGAGAAACAGAGTAGGTGGGTCTCCTGTAAGAGAACATGCCACGCCGCCCATGGACAACCGCGCCACCGCGCATTGGTTGAGTTGCCGGATTTTCACACCGCTTAAGCGATGTTTTTAAAGGCCTCCTATATCCTCACTCACTCGACGAATAACAGTACAAGTACCGTTTCACGTTGAGTATTCAGCGTTTTCCCAAGCTGTCCCAATTATTGCGTCACCATATGCTTTAGTGTGGCTCACCAGTGGGTGCGACAGTATTAAGACACGTCCGACCACTGTCAAGTCATTACAGAGAATAAATTAAATTATTATTGTTCGGATTAGGATTCGAACCAGATACCTCTCGCTTCGTGGTAGACTAGTAAAACAACTTACCTACGAGGCATTCCAAAAAGATTTGAAAATAAATGAATGAAAATGATGCAAATAAAGTCTTTTACATACAACGTATATATTTCAGAACTTCGTAGTCCGGCAATCTAGTCAGCCTGACACGATGGCGATAAGCGTCCGTCTGCCGGCCGACAAAGGGCCTTACATCGAACACTACTTAATTCAGGCTTCGGCGGGTCGCATCGGACTCGAGACGTCGGCCAACCGCTTCGATAACATACCAGAGCTGATCGCACATTATTCACAATGCTGGTGAGTCTCATTGTACCTACTGTATCACGGCTCATCCTAAGTAATAATAGTAAGTATGTTTAAGGTATTAGGTACATATTTTTTGTTTTGTTACAGTGTTAAATCCGAATGAGTTCATTCGTAATCCAATATAAAAAAATTGCCTTATGACTAGTTTGTCTAATATTACTGTGTAAATGTTGATCTTTAAATATAATTTTTACATTTTATTTTTAAGTAAATTGTATTATCTACTTGCTTTGTATTAAAATTTCTTCATACTGGCACATTATAGTAATCTTTAATGAAGCTAATCAATTAGTAATTAATATATTCATAAGACTTAGAAAAGATAGGTTTATGATTATTTGTACTACAATTATATAACTAGACATTTTTTCTTTTCGTTAGTATGATTGTGTCTGTTGTGAGATTATGTGTCTGTTATCAATTATCTGTAGATTTGTTCGTATTAAACGCATAATTTTCGCATCTTCAGCGATGAACTACCAGTCCAGCTCCAACTGCCAAAACCTCTTCGAGAGGCCAAAAGCAGACACCAGCTCAGCTCACTAGCGCTCCTGGGTCAGGAATTCTGGGGCTACCCGATGGCTAATCCAAAGAATACAAATGCGACGAATATTTTATCAACATGTCAGCATACGCCAGCCATAGTGCCGATGGCTATCACACCTTCAGACACCGGGTCTAGTCTAAGCAGTCTTAATGCAAGTGAGTAAACTTTCGTGAGCTAACAGTATGTCTTTTATTTAAACTAGAAATTATATATAAAGAAAGATTTCATGTAAAAGTTGACAAAATTTATCGTTCTAAAGGAAATTAGTTTCTTTCAAAATCCTTTAGGTAATCTTTAATAGGACACTTGGGACAAATAGCTTTTTACTTTACTTTCAAATATATATATTTTTTATCTGGATTTATCCAGTATACAGAATGATACATATCAATTTAGAAAAACTGTAAATTAACCATTTTCTTATTTTCGTTTCCAGATACAAATTCCAAAGAAAGAATCTTTAAATCCGACAAAGAGTATGATTTGAAAGTGTCCGAGAACACGTCTTCAACTCAAGGTTTAAGTACGTTTAAGGGAAAAAGTCCCCCTTCTCCTCCTGCGAAAGCGAATGGGAACTTCGTAAGAGCACCTAGACCTACTCCCCCTAACACATTGAACCTCATGTCCAGTACGGTAAGTAGCTCGTTAACGATATATAACAATAACTAAAGAAGTATATAATACATATATAAAAGCTAAATACAAATATCATTTGTATCAACAACATGAATAATATATAAGCCTAGTTTTATAGGTTCCTGCTATATTTGTTGATTTAAGTAAATAGTAAAGGAATATTTCTGATTAGACTTAATGAAAAACAAGAACCCATAAAACTAAACCCTAAGCGCTATTGATTTTTATATTAAAAAGCTTTATAAATTATAAATCAATTGCATATTTGCAGGCACACATAACACAACCTCACACATTTCCCACCACAAACCCCTCCCAACTATCCCCCACTCACAAATCCACACCTCCGCCTCCACCTCCCAGGTGGGCGAAGCCGCCTTTTCCGCAACTCTCACCCAAGTGCGAGCCGCTAGCTTTCAGCCCTATTAACAAATCGAACGGAATAACAGTAACAACGACGCTGACGTTTAGCGTCAACAATACACAGATACACAACCACCAAATAAATGAGAGCTTTCAAAGTGACAGACTGCAACTAACGCTTGCCTCTAATAACGAGAACGCATTCAACGTAGAGCCGAAAAATGACATCGGAGAGCAGGTGAGGCCTTCGCATGTTTACAGCATGGTGTGCGCGTGGGCATGATAGTCTAGACTGGCTTGTGCTATATACTAACATATTACACACTGATTAAAGTTATTCTTGTTTCTATATAGAGTATGTTGCATCGTTTATCGCCAGAAGGAGAATCTATAAGTACAATGACAGCTAGCTTACATGGAAGCTTTAAAAGACAGATAGAGACCGATGCTGGATCGCCGAATGACCAAACCGCAGATCTTGACCCAGGTGTTAACACCTTAACCAAATCGACTAATAGTTTTGCTCCCACCCAGTTAGTTTCACCCAATGGAACCAATTCGGTTACCAGCGGTATATTCTCTCCCACAAGTCAGATTAATTCTCCCGTGTCCAACGATACTATATCTTCTAAAAGTGGGGTCTTTTCACCCTTAAGTCATACGAATAAGAGCGATCTTTTTTCTCCACTATCGAGGAATTCGCCTGTATCTAACAAGTCATCAGTTTTCTCCCCCACTTGTAATGTTATGTCCCCTTTAAGTGGCAGGGATAAGATATTATCTCCCAATACGAATACAGCAAGCACAACGCCCTCTGGTCGGTCGAGAAGAAGTAAACACTCCCTACGAAAGGAGTCCAGACATTATCAGGTAGACAGATTATATATTTGCCTAGCTGGCATAGAGATTGGACTGAGTGAGGTTCTCATTCATGTAAATAAATATTACAAGTCTAATTTATGTGGTTACTATTACAATAATCTCCTTACTTAATTTTGTATAAAACAGTTGTATCATATTTCAAACCACGATGTTCTTTTTCCGTTAACCAGAATTTAAAGCGAATTAAAATGAAGAATACTGTAACTGGGATTTTGTTGACAGTTTTAAAATGTGGACCAGTTGTGATGATTTAAAATCTATT
>DWCF01003685.1:0-18810 GCA_018230265.1 Delias oraia
GAAAAAGTTAACTTTATTCAGTAGGATAGTAAATTATCACTTGGAAATGCCAATATAATAAAAAACAACAATTACTTGATTAAACGTTAATGGAATTAAAATAAAGGTTCAGTTAGAATCAATTTACTCGACTTATGAAAGAATCAACAAGAAATATGAGATAATAAAACAAGCAAAAAAATAAATTTTTTTGCTTGTTTTATTATCTCATACAATTCAATTATTAAGGTTAAACTCGATTTCAGAAAATTCTAACGTGAATTTAAATATACAGTTTATTTTGTGTATCAATTGAACATTTATAAAATAATAAAAGTAGCAGAATATTATTTAAATAAATCAAAATCCTCTAAAAAATTAAAATTATCTTATTTTACGTTTGATATTTAATCTATAAAATTTACTTAGAATTTATAAATTGCCTAGACCATGGCTGGGTGAGTGTCATCCTATCTTCGCCATGATAATCATCACATATCTGCATAAAATTGTACTTGTAATCTGTTTCCCTGTGAGTGGGTTTATCAAAGGCCCAAATTTCTACCGCTTTAATAGCGTAAATCAGCAAAGTTGTCCATGGGCGACAATGATCTCAAACCATCAAGAGTCCCGTTGTCTGCTATTTACTAAAATCTCACCAATATTAAGAAATAGATTCGATGTCTGTATGAAAAGCTCAAATAATACTTTGAACTCATATTTATCGTGTCTTAATAGAGAACGGAAGACAAGACGAACGCTAAATATAAAGAATAAAATGCGAAGCAATTATTTTGTGCTTCGTACTCGCTACGGACAATTGAACGTGGAATGAATCGTTTCCGAATAGTTTTCAAAATACCGATTCATTGCTATATACATCGCTGCGACACTATTGTAGGATCACCATTTCTTTTTTATAAAAATTTGGGATGAAAATGAGCAGGACGCTCACCGAGGGTGAGCGGTCCTCCGCCATGGGACACCTCCAGTTCTTGCACGGCCGCTGGTGCATAGTCTAAGTTAAGTGGTCTAGCTACAAACATGGTGATTTATTTTTAAATATAACGTCATATATAAGAATATATAATTAATTCCTTGTACAACTTAACAGATTATTTTTTTGTACGACTGGTTAGTAAAAAAAACTATTTTTTATAGTATAGCGCACATTAGAGCAGGTCTCCTATATAGTAGGTATTGGTTATTTTGCCGACTTTTAATGCCACTTATATCCTTCCATATCCTTACTCAATCAGCAAAACACAATACAAGTACCGTATCCCGTTGAGTATTATGTAGGCCCGTGGTAAAACTTTGGACGGGCCGTCCCAATTACTGCTCTTCACATGCTTCAGCATGGCTCTCCCATGGGTGATGAAAGTGATTGAATGATAAAAGGGAATAGATGCCAAAGAGTTTGTAAATAAACATTATATGTAAATACGGTTTTATATTTCTATTGCGCCCAAATCGGAGAACCACGCTGAAGTATTTTGGTCGGCTCATCTGGAGTGATACCACAGGCTCATAGAAGTAAAGCGTGAATATATCTTATAGTGTATCACTGAGGGAGAATGTTTACCAGAAGCCAAAAATTCATTATTCAACTTTAATGGCGTCAAAAGCACGCAATATATGCGAGAAATGGATTGCGGTTATGTCTTAATATTAGATGTCTCAACTAGGGTTCCTCGTAGGTAAGTGGTCTTTTAAGCCTACTATGAAGCGAGGGGTATCGGGTTCGATCGTCAGTCGTAATATAATTTTTCAATTATTTGTAATTTATATTCGGTCTCTGAAATGACTTAGCATTAGCAGGGCGAGTGTTTTAAAATGTTTTAGGCACTTTTAAGGGCCTCCGAAATTGTCACTCATTTGGCGAAATACAATACAAGTACCGTTTCACGCTGAGTATTCTGTGAGCCAGTGGTATAACTTCGGACGAGCCTGTCAGCACAAGGAGCTCACGCACTCACATCACTGAGTCTCGCTGCCGACTCACGGGAAATAGCTATCTTAAAAAATTATAACAGAAATAGGTTCATTACAGAACCATTGGATGTTCTGTCGGTTGATGCCGTAAAATTTTGTCGGGTATTGCACTCCGAAATAGTCAGATCCATATATCCTCTACCAACAGGGGAATGAGTAGATCCATTTGCTGGGGTTAAAAAAATGAGAGGTCCCGTCTTATCCATTATTTGTTACAATTGAAAAAGATTGGTCACACTACTACTCGTTTCGGGAATACCGCTCCAAATTGAATGAGCTTGGGAATTCTTCACCAATTCCAGACTCAAACATTTTTTTTTTTTAATAAACTCAGCGTAATGAGGCGAACGGCCTGACGCGGTAATCGGTTTTGTTGGTATCATAAAAGAAACGAAATTTCTGCGGCCTAAATTACGAAATTATTTAAAAAGCTCTTGATTTAAGATTGAAGTCTATAATTATATAGCTAAAAATAACGAAAAGTTAAATGAAAAGTAAATATAAGTCGTAAGAGGCGGCTAAAAGACACTTCTAAGGACTAAGGAGGGTGGGCAGCAATCTTTGTACTCGAGTACAGCAGGTGTCCTGCCAAGCGTGGTGATTTAAAGCGAAATAACTCCCCATAAATTTGGGGGAGACGTATGTCCAGCAGTGGACTTGACAGGCTGATGACGATGATGAAATATAATTGAATTTTTTTTTGAAAACAGGCGGCTCATTTAGGATAAACAGTCCTCCGCCCATGGAAACCCTCAGCCGTGGGTGCAGATGCATTGTCGGCTTTTTATGGGTAGATATCGACATATTATATAAAAAGAACCTTTTTTGAAAGTTCCAAGTCATTTTGGATTGAAAATATGTCTGTAGGCAGCTGATTCCGCTGAGTGGTGAGGCGCAACACAAAATTCCTTAAAAAACTCACTTGTGAGGACTTACGTGTTTAAGACGGATTATATAGGCTCTTATTGCCTTTTTAGTGACGTTCATAAAAAATAATTTATTTAGTATATAAGAAATTTAACTATGTTCAAAATAAGTAATGTAAAATATTTGCTTCAGCTACGTAATTTATCTCAGTTCATATCAATAAAAGTATGTTTAACAAACAATCTTCTTTGAAATTGCTTCTCTGGGTTCCTATGTAAATTCTCACCACAAAGAACTAACTTCCACATAAGTGAAGTTTAGAGTATTTCTTCTAGAGTTTCTATTTATTTTCCACTTGCAAAGGTAAAAGCAATTTCAGTTCGTGCAGTTTGAATTAAACATGTTCTCTTTCTTTTATTATATAGCGTACAACGGGCATGGACATTGATAGTAAGAGTAACCGCCGCCCATGGGCAACTAAGTCACAACTAGTGCCTTGACTGTCGTCAGATATTATTATATTTATTTATTATTATTCGTAATACTTCATTTGACAATAAATTGAGAAAAACTTAAATTATTAAGGTAAATTTAAAAAGGGGTAGCAATCGGCAGTCATCGCCACCACAAGTTGCTGACTTAAAACTAAAAGTTAAAACTGTTAAGGTTTGTGTGATAAAGCATACCGTAGTGGAAATTATTTTGTAAATAATATCATCTCTTGGAAATAAGTTGTTGATACCAGGCTTATCAGAGATAATTTTGAAGCCAAAAAAGATACATCTACTGAGTTCATTTCGCCGGTTAATCTCAGTGAGCTTAGCTTGGAACCGGTGGTAAACTAATTTTGACGTTCAAGCTACATTATTATATTTATGTTAAAAAATATTTCATTTCATTTCATAACAAAGCAGAATTCAAGTAAATCAACACAGTCCGGAGTTAATATGACGCAGTTACGCGCTTGGTTTAATTAAAAGTCCTCAGTTTTTCTAGTTAGTCACCGCAAGTTAACTTACTTAGTTAAAAATAACGAGATAACTGGCAACTAAAGCCAGTTGGAATGTTCCTCAGTACTGCAAAAATACCTAGTATAATTTATATTATCTAGATGTAAATTTTCAGGAACTCTACGGTGAGTTCTTCGAGTGAGATAAATAATATTTTGCCCATGGCAGAATCACTCTGACGCAATGACTGGGCCGGCTTGTGATTACAGCACACCAGCATGAAATAGTAATATTATATTTTACTGAGTGAGAGAATGTATAGGCGCCCCGTGAAATTATATCGCTGAAGCAGCGTCTCTAAATCCAATAATGTTAATAAACTAAAGACAAAAATATGCGCATTTCTTTGAATTATGGATTATTATTTTTTATATTATAGCGAAGCACACGGAACAGAGCAGGTGGGTCCTCTGTATGGTAAGAAAACAACGACGCCCATCATCAACCGCGACGTAGTGGCATTGGTTGTGTTGCCGGCTGTTATGCGACTTAAGAGATATTTTAAGGGATATATTCTCACTCACAAGAATCTACACTCAAACAGAGTGTTAGTGATTTTGTTAATAATATCACGCCTTGGGACTAAGATGTTCATGCCAGGCGTTCTCAGAGCTAATTATTGTTATTATTTAAGTATCTCGCGGAAACCAGAAAAAATTACACTTACTGAGTTTGTTTCGGCGATTTTTCTCATTGGACTTAGCTTGGAACCGGCGGTAGACTCAATTTGATGTTGTATTTATGTGGAATAAAAATATTTCATTTCATTTCTTGATGAAGTTTATGGAGTGTTGTTTGCACCAATATATACATATTTGCTGTTATACACATCAGCGCAAAGGCCACATTCAAATAACTACATCATCGCTGTTAAACCAGAAGAAACGATGTCCAACGCGCAGCTGGATGGGTAGAATTTGTTACGCAACAATGCCTATAAATGCTCATCCTTGGCTACAAGGCAGTCTAGCTTGAGCCGCTATAAGTGAAATACCGCTTTGGGAAGTCATTACGCTGTACCAAATAAACAAAGATGGAAGAACTTTGGTGCTTTCTTTCAATGATGAATCACCATTACGAAAACAGTAACCGTGATATCAGTTATGCTGACTTTATACCCATCCAAAACACTTCTGAAGAGCACCTGCGCAGTCATATACATTATATATATATTTATATATATATATTTAAATATATTATACCATATATACCAATATATAAAAATATATTTGTTGGTAAATATCTTTTGTTGTAGTTCTATTGAGGACAATAGAGCAGGTGGGTCTCCTATATGGTAAGAGAACACTGCCGCCTTTTATACCATATTTTCTCAATACGCAATCAAAAATATAACTCGTGCAACTTAAGCGGCGGACTGGGATTCGAACCCGATACCCCTCACTTCATGTTACACTTTTAAAACCATTAAGCTACAAGGCTCTGAACATATACGACCCACCTACTTCTTTGCTATATGAAATGTGGTAGTTTTTGCGTGAAAGAGTACCAAACATTCATCCATATTTACAATCTTTCACGTAATATTACTTAAATATAGCAAGAAACCCTCGACTGTGATCAGCTAGTGTATAATAAATCAATAACACCTTTTTTGTACGGCAGCTAAAACTACTGAAATAAATCTAAGCAATACTTATATTCTCTCATAAAAATAAAAAGCTTATTTCTCCGCACATTAGATATCGTGAAATAACCGAAGCCTGATAGCATCGCGGTCCAGCGGTCCGTCAATGACTTTTTGATGAAGCCGCGACGATCATAAAAATATTACGCCTACCCAAATATTTCATATCGGAGAGAATCGACAATTTTCGCCCGAAAATCATCTATATTTCTCATATAACAAGTATTCCTTGATGTTATTAGGAATAGTGATACGGTTAAAAATATATTATTCTTTTTATAAAGAGGCCAACAGGGCAGATGTATCTATAAATGGTACGAGATCATCGTGGCTCTGGTTGTGTTGCCGGCTTTTTTAAATAGTATCACTAATTGAATCTCTGGTAATCTTACTTAATACGAAATACAGTACAAGTCTTATTTTACACTGGTTTTTTGTTAGGGACACTGAAAACGAGCTCTGATCCACTTCAGGTGGTGCATACAGCTGAACGTTGTAATGTATGTTGTATGACGGGCTGGTTTCCACAACTCGACGTCATTATTCCGCCTATTTTACGTGCTTACCCCTTTTTAAACTTTACTTTATAACTTTCATGTATCTTTATTTTTTTATTATTGTTTTGTTTATGTTGTATTTGTATGATTTCAACAAATAAACATGTTTGAATCGTAAAATGTAAAAATGGTATTTTAGTACTAAAATAACATTTACAATATTATAATTCAAACTTTTAATTGTATGCTCGTAAGAAATTTACAAATAAATAAATTTACGATCTACGATTGGTCATAATATAATAATTTCATAATATTATTCATAATATAGTCCATCCACAAGGTGGACAGACGACCTTATAAAGGTCGTCGGAAGACGCTGGATGCAGGTTGCCTCCGACAAGTATTCATGGAGGACGAGATACGGCTGAAATGATGATGATGATGATAGTGATGATTGTTTTAAAAAATTTCAAATAATAAATAGCTGTGCTTCATATAATATAGTGCTACGGCGTAGCACTTCGTAGCTATTAATTGTACGTGCATCTTAACGTGTAATCTATACAAAGATCTCCTACTCCCTCGTTGATCTCTCAAATAGTAATAGAAGGCAAACATTAATTTCCTTGTTTTATGTATTTTACGGACAGAAAATCGATTCAACTGGGTTGCGCAACTTAAGTAAACAACAGTAACTCAACCGCGAGTCTGGTAATGTATTTTTCATCTCCTCACTCTTTCAGCTCTCCTATTATAATTATAAAGCACTTTCTTTATATTTAGAACAAAGAAAATAATGGATACATCGTGGGCTGGACAGATTTTCATGAAATTTGGTATGAAGCTGAAACCCTGGATTGACAAATATTTCAATGTTAAATACACAAAACTATTTGAAACTTATTCTTCTAAAGATTAAAAAAAAATCTATTACAAAATATCAATATTACAGTATGAAATATGTAATGTTCTTTTATAGTATGAGACATTGGAGCAGGTGGGTCTCCTATATGGTAATATAATCCCGCAGCCCATAAACAACCGCACCACAATCCGTGTATTAGTGATGTTTCCGGCTGTTTACGCCACTTAAGCCTCATTTTAAGGGCCCCGAAATCCTCACTCACTCATCAAAATACAGTTAAGCACCGTTTCAAGTATAACTATCATTTCACGCTGAGTATTCTGAGAGCCCGTGGTATTATATCGGACGAGATATCCCAATAAGTGCGTCCGCATTTGCTTCAGAATTACTCTCCCACGGGTGTGAACTTAGCCACTGTCAAGCCCTTCCAGAGACAAAATAAATAATAAATAAAATTATAATTTAAAATTTTCCAGACCGACATTCGAAACCGATACCTCTCGCTTCATGGTAGGCCTATTAAAACAAATAACTACGAGGATCTATGGCATCGTAGCTGAAATCAAATGAACTGGAATTATTTCAATCTATATATAAAACCGGGTTAGTTATACCATACATAGAGTTCTATAATTGTTCATGAAAATTTGTATTGAGGTAGCTGACATCATGATTAATATATATTTTTTAGAGTATCGGTTTTTCGGATTTGGCGAGTCCAAGTATTGATGCGGCATTGTAATTAGATCCGGTTGTTGGTAAAATGGGTAGGACATTTACTCTACTATTTAATTATATAATTTAGGGTTTTAAATATTAAAACTCATCAAACATAACAGTAATTTTCCGATAAACAAATAGAATAATTCATAGATAAAAGCCCTATTGTATTATCAGCATTGAACCGAATGAATATTCCAGTCACGATCTCACAAGGGCGCTGTATTTCAAATCGTATACACGATATATTTATGAATTTATCCAATGCTTCATAAAGCAAGACGAGAGCAAAGGGAAACTTTTACGCACGTAATACATTGGAAACTGGAGCTCTCCATTCAATTTGGCGGAGACATAAATTTCTACGTGTGCGGCAATGTACGTCGAACATATGGAAAGACACCATAATTTATTTGTGAATGTTCGAATTCACCAACTTTTAAGGTCGATCTAAAACTTCAATGCGTATTCTATATGTTACGATGTTAGACCGACACGATTTAATGACGTCTAATATTTTAGCTTATTTACTAAAATAAAATGAATATCCCCGTGGCTTATGTTTTTACGATGACAATTACAGTAGAAAAAATTTAAGGGTTTCATGCATGAGAAGCCTTAAATTTCCTAAAAAAAGCTTAATAAATAAATAACTAGGTGAATATATTTGTAGGATACATGTGCATGTGTCTTTAGTAAATGCATGTATCTTATGGACTAAAGGTTTTTATACAACAGAAAGCTAAAGTGGTTCACGTATGAAAACCATGACCTATCCATTACCATTGAATAGCCTTTTTTGTATTGTGGGCAATGGAGCAGGCAATCTTCCTATATGGTAAGATACCGGATCTCACGGATAATTGCATCACAAACTGAGGTTTGGTTGTGTTGCTGGCGTGTGTACAATTTAAAAGGTTTAAGATTTCCTCACTTAATGACCGACAAGTATTGTTTCACGTATTCTATGCCTGTGGTATCACAGGAAGACCCGCCAAATGATTCGTAGATAGTTTTATAAGTGTAGGTGGTAGGTTTATAAGACTATTTAACTGCGAGGCTGTTAAACACTTAGCCCCAGTAGAGCAGCGGATGCGTTGCAGGTATTAAAAATGAGGTACGCTCTTATTTAGAAGTCCCTACACTGTATTATTTTGAAAATTTACATAGTAATCTTCCACAGCAAAACATTCCTGTAAAAACGCTGTTTTTAAAATTATTAGCCAAGCCAAACTTCATCATGTCAGTTTATAAACACCACGCTAGTTTTTTATTAAGACTTACTACCACTATACAACTAACCAACATATACTATCATCATCATCATCATTTCAGCCGTAAGACGTCCACTTTTGGATATAGGCCTCCCCCTTGGACCTCCATGAATACCTGTCGGAGGCGACCTGCATCCAGCGTCATCCGGCGACCTAACATTATACACTACAATATGTATTTGTTTGTGTTCAAAAATAATCGTACAATGTGAGGAAGCCTATTTAAAATGGAGTATTACAAGTATTAGCGAGTCGTGAATCAAACAAGCCTGCAGCCGATTGCGTAATTTGAACTAAATCATACGTCAAACGTTTGTCTTTTATAACCTTCGTAGAAAACAAATAGTTTATTTAAAATTTTGTTTTGATTGTTACGAAAACTCGGCTTTAATTGTATTTATTCGAATAATTATTTGACATAATACCTTCGTCAAATGTTTTTAAATCTCTATAGAACCTGCCTTTTGAGGTATTTTCAAACCAAGACCAAACCAAGACCAAGATTTGAAAAGTGTATCCGTAAAGAATGCCCACACATACAATATTATACAATAGAAGTTTAAGCATTTTTTTATTTTATAGCAGACAATGGAGCAGGTAAGAGATATCCTATATGGTAAGAGAACACCACCTCCTAAGGACAACCGCACCACAGTCTTTTTACGCCGCTACGGAATTTTTAAAGGCCTCCGATATTGTCACTTACTCTATGAAACTCAATACAAATACCGTTGCACGCTGAGCATTCTGTGAGTATTCTTCTATCTCCAATATAAATAAGTAATATATTGTATTGATCGTAAAGAGAATATTGTATTAATTGCAGAGAAGGTGAAGTATTCAAGCTGCGCAGTGCTGCAGTGACCGCACTTGGCAACGATCCTCAACTCGGAGCCAAAACTATTTTGTTTTTCAAATTGATTCCCCAGAGCGATGAGCGGGTTGAATTTCATTTTTGGCAGCGCTGCGAGTTATTTATTTCATTATAAACACGATTTATATGTTTTTATTTACTAAAGATTAAGATATAATAATATTATATGTATCACCTCACTGTTTGTCGCCCCATACTTAAGCGTGTTAAGGCATTTTATGGCGCGCACCACCGTTCTATGGAAACAGTTGTCTGAAAAGGTATTTCCACATAATACAAAATGAAATGAAATATTGTTATTCAACAGAAATAAATGCAGCTCATTGAACGTAGAAATCAGTCTACCGCCGGTTCTAAGCTAAGCACATTGCATGAGTGCATGTGTAATGTGTGAGATAAATAAAATATAAAAAAATATCTCTGAGAATATCGGGTATCATTAGGCGTGATATTATTGACCAAATCATTAACACTAGTATGCTTTAGCACACAAACCTAAGGGAGGTTTGTGTGCTAAAGCACTTTTTTAATTTCTTAATAGAAATATTTATACATATATATTTACTTACTTTAATGAGTGTGTTCACTGGTTAAAGCAGTGCTTGCTTATTTCGTGTGTTCTGATTAAGAACTTGGCCACCTTGAAAATGAAAGTTTGAGTACTCCTAGAAGGCCGGCAACGAAAGCAGGGCCTAGAAGCTTGCACGTGGTGAACTATTTATCCTAGTTTACCTAGCTTCCTTCTCCCTTACCCTCGCTTTTGTATAAAAAAAGTTAACGGAAGATTAGACATATAAATATATTTTTATAAATAAATATTTTTATACTTAAAAATAATTAAATAATTTATTTTTCATATTATTATAAATCTCAAATTATTTAAAACTATATGTAATTGTTTTAAAAAATACAACGGGTTACTTACCACTATAAACAGACCCAAATAAACCTTTTGTATTATGGTATAATATATATTATAGTATATTTATACGTAAATAATAGTTTTTAAACTGAAAATAAGTGAAAACGTGTCCCGCTGTTAGAGTTTGTGAGGTATTTTTGCAAATTGCAGCTTCAACGTACCACGAGCGGCTGTGACAGATTGTTTTAGCTTATTTACGAAATGAAACTACTTTGGTCGTCCGGAGCTCAATTTGAATAAATATTTTATTAGGAACCAGCTTTGTACCGTGAAGTTTGGAGATATAATATGCCCTCGGCGTTTTTATTCCGTGCGGTTTCTATTTTTATGTAATTTCTTTTTAAGTTACTTTCTTCGTAATGTTTCTTTGTTTCATTTAATAACAAAGATCAAAAAGAATATGCTTATTGCATTTTTAGACTCGTATTAAAGCTTAGGCAGTGGTAGAGCCATACTGAAGAATATGCTAACGCTAATTGAACCGGCTCGTCCCAAATGAAACCACGGCCTCACAGAATACACAACGTGAATTGGTAGTTGTACTTGAAACGGTGCTTCTACTGTATTTCGCCGAGTGAAGATACCGGAGGTTATTAAAAATTGCTGCTTAAACGGCGTAAAAAGCCGGCAACACAATGCGCGGAATGGAGCGCGGTTGTCCAAGGTCGGTGATGTTTTCTTATCATATAGGAGATCCATCTGCTCCATTCTCCGCTATAGCATAAAAAATATTTAAAAAATTGTGCGTAACCATACCTTTAAAGGTCGGCAAAGGACCCTACGCTTGCAAGAGTTGGAGGCGGAGGACTCGGACCCGGAGCTTCCGTTTTTAAATGTACGTGTATTAAATGAATAATTTTGTATTAAGTTTGCAAATTAAAAAACAAATAGCAAAATACGAACTCCAATTACAATGAAAAGGGTAGCTGTAAATACACAAATTTGGCGATTTCACAAAAAGGTCAGTTCTGTTACAACTGCTAACAGCAATATACATTATTCATAAATCTTCGAATATATTTTTCCACGCTCTATTTTATTACATTGGTTATTACAATATCTTTTTTTCACGCATGCATTTTTTTCAGTTCACTCTGTTTTCTAATGATAATCAAAACTTTTTCTTGTATTTCACCCGTGGGAGAGCCATGTTGAAGCATTTGCGGAAGCACTAATTGCGCCGGCTCTTCCGAAGTGATACCAAGATCTCAAAGAATACTCAGCGTGAAATAGTCGTTGTATTTTAAAACGATGCTTCTATTGTGTGTCCCTGAGTGAGTGAGGATATCAAAAGCCCTTAAAATGCCGCTTAAATGGCGTAAAAAATCGGCAACACAACCAATGCGCGACTGTGAGGCGGTAGAAAATTGAGAAAATAACAGAAACTATTAGAAAAAAAACAAACTATTAGAATAGAAAAAATTAGAAAATTATGGTCTACAAAATTATACACAAACAGGCTAATTTTGAATTCTTCTAATACTTCAAACAGATACCTCCTTTTTAGTTTTTCTGAAGGTCATTCATAAAAAGCAACGCAAGCAAAGCCGCAAGTATCTATTCTGGAAATTAAATATAATTTTGTTTTAACATTTGCGCAGTTTGTTACTAAATTTATCACCAAATAAGATAAAAAGGGTCAAATGTCAATGTTGTCCAAATAATTGACAGTGGATTTGTGTGTGTGATCTAAAGCGAACGACTTGTAGTCAGAATGTGGTTAAAAATTGTATTAATAAGTACATTCGGTTGTACATCTATTGTAAGTATTTTAAAAACACCACGTTGCTAATTACACTAAACTGATTCCTAAAAAGCTAAGCTTGAGTTACTTCGACTTCCGGGGTATCAAATGTCCGACTCGCAATCAGTAATGAAAATATATACAAACATATTGCTTGATTAACTTCATTAGTAAGAGAAGCCACTAACGGACAACCGCAACGATCCGTGGTTTGGTGGATCCGATGATGTTATCTGTCTTACACCGCTTAACCGATATACCTTTATGTGCCTCCGGTATCCATATTCACGCAACGACATTACTATTTATCACGTTGGTATTCTATGAGCCTGTTGTATCACTTTGAACGAGCGCATTAATACATCTGCATGGCGTTATGGATTAGACAGTATGTGAAATTTTTATACTGTTTAATCGATTTGAAATGATTACTTTTGCCATTCAAATTGCACCCATGGGACAGCCTTGCTGAAGTCGGAAGTGATTCCAGGGGCTCATAGAAAACTCAGCGTGACGTAGTATTTGTACTTGAGGCTCTTGAAAATGCCGCTCAAATGGCGTAAAAAGCCGCTAATACAACCAAATGTGGCATCGTTGTCCACGGGCGGCGGTGTTCTCTTATCATATAGAAGACCCACCAACTCAGTTGTCCGCTATACTATTTAAAAAAAACTCCATTAAAACTTCTGCTAGTATTTAACTAAGATTATCATTTTATACATGTAAAAATAATTTAGTCTCTCGGATAACTGATGTTCTGAGAGTAACAATTGCGTTATTTAACCCTTAGAGGATTGAGGTGTATGAAAAATCACTTAATTTGAAAGCATTTAGAGTTGATTTTGTGTGTTTTTGGTTATAATCACGCTCGGGGGGTTAACATTTGATTAATATTCCAGTAAGGTTTTATCAAATATATCACAGATGAATATTCATTTAAAATCCGTTAAATATCAAGCGAAGAATGGGGAAGTTTGTCCTGCTCCGGATTTTGATCACAATGATATTATTTTAAAGAAGTTGTATACGTTTCATCTTTTCTATTTATTAAAACGGTTTACCTAGGATAAGCGGACTTGCGGTCATGGACATTTTACTAGGCTACGAATGCTTTGCAGACCTTTTAGGGATATGTGGTTTTTTTTATTAAAGGTTCCCAAATCGTACTGGTTCGAAAGCATCTGCAGCTAGCTGATTCCACAGAGTGGTTGTTATGACTTATATAAATTTCAGCTTACAACCTCTTACGACCTTGGCGGTATTATATCTGGTAATACTATGGCTGGTATTCCTCTTGGGAGATCACTTGGTGATGGGGAGGTGGACATTGAGGGCATATGCACAGGTGCCGGTTTCGCATGCCAGAACTGCACTCATGCCGTCACGTGTATCCCATTACCTGTTGGATGGCTCAAGGTTATTATTTGATACCTATATTTAAGTCGGAATTAAATACAATTGTTTTTTTATGGAAACAAGCAGGAAGCTCATCTAATATTAGCGATCTTCCGCCCATGGATAACCCCAGGCCTTTATACAACCGTGGATGCATTGTAAATTGTAGAAAAAATTACATTGATTAAATTTTTTATTTACTCCTCCGTTGTCCGTTATCGGCTATACCATTAAAAGCGTAAAAAGATAATATTCAGCTGAATTTATTGACTGTGAAAAGTCTGCAACATTCGTTGTTAATTCCTTCATATATGTAATCCTAACATATATAAAGTAAAGATCTTTGATATTATGTATTATAATCACCATCATCATTTCAGACGTAAGACTTCCATTGCAAATATTTATTATAATATTCACCATAAATAAGATGTATTTATACATACTTGTAATATATATACGATAAAGCTAGTTCCCATATTAGGAATTTAAAAAATTGTGTGATAATTATGACATTTTACGTCCATGAGAACGTATATTTTAGACTTGACAAATTCAACAAGTACCAGAGCAACAAACTTTTTGTGTAAATCCAATATACTTTTGAAAATATATATTAAATGTATTAAAAAACGTTCTGATATAAGTTAACCAAAGTGTACATGTTTCTCACAGGTGCCTCTCCAACAATGTCCTGGTGACCAAACCTGTAACGCCCATCTGGGTGGTTGTTCAACCACACCAGTACCTGAATGTGATGTTGTCAGCAAGAAATACCGCCACATTTGTGAACAGGTAAGCGTGGGAACAGACGTATACAAATACATTTTAAGATTATAAGAATATCTCATATTTAGTGAAACATGATTATAAATGCCCAAGATTCGTTTTACTTACGTTCAAAGATCGTATAGATGTATTACTTCGTGCCTCGTCTTCATTTTACCTTTAAATAAAATAAGATAAATTGGCGAAATCTTTCCGTTTAAAACTTTAGAAATTTTACAACATAATATTATAATATATTATAACATCAAAAAAGTACCATTCAGAAAATAATTAATATAATATATAAATAATGTAATAATTGCGATGGCGCCAAAACACGACATTAACTGTCATCTTATGATTGATTACACAGAGTCAAAATTATAAAACACCTTTGTTGGTGATTCAAGCAATTTTTGAGAGGTACGATAGATATTCTCCCAATAGAATCCCAGAAAACATTCAAAATCTTTCTGTAAGTAAGTTTAAAAAAACTGTTAAGGGATGTTTGTGTGATAAATCATACTAAATAATGATTTTCATAATGAAGTCACGTCTTGTTCATACGAGGCATTCTCAGAAATAATTTTTGTTATATTTTTTTATATTTTAAGAATCTCACGGAAGAAATAAATTACATCCACTGAGTTTATTTCACCAGTTCTTCTCGGTGGAATTAGCTTGGAGCCGGCGGTAGACTGTTTTGCTGCATTTTTGTATTTAAGTTGAATAAAAATATTTTGTTTCATTTTATTTATTTTCTCCAAGAATTTTGTGTTATTTACCTTATTACCCATGAGAGCGCCATGTTTATGCACTAATTGGGCCAGCTCCTATAGAAGAATCCTAAGAATCATCATCGCACTTCGAGGAAAATTCTCAAGATTTGTGCTTAGTAACACATTCAGCGATTCGTATAAATTCAAGCAATACTAAAATATGGAAATGTTACAGGTGGGTATATTCCCAGATGCGTATGACTGCAGGAAATTCCACCTCTGCTCGCCGCCCATAGACCTACCTGATGGTGCACCAGCCGACCATAGAGTCGCTCTTTGTCCGAGACACTATGGTTATAACCCGCAGAATGCTCAATGCTCGGTAAAGTATAAAGAGCCATTTTTGAAGATTTTTTACCCTCCCTTCTTACACAAATTAATAATAACATTTTTCTATCCCCCTTCCAACCACTCCTTATACCAGAAACTCGCTAAAATATCGTAATCGTAAACTTGAACAATAAAACATTTAAATGGTGTTCTCTCACCATATAAGAGACCTAACCTGTTACGTTGTCCGCTATTGCATTAAAAAGCAGAATTGGTAAAATAAATGAAACTCGTAAGAGATACGGATTGTTTCATTTATCGTATATTATTCTATTTTATTTTTAAAAAGATTGAAGAATGGAGCTGCTGAATGCATCTCATACACAGATATATGAAACATAGACAAATCTAATTGTATGTGTAAAATGTTTATCAGACACTATGTATTGCATCTCTGAATTTTAACTAGTAGTAACACCCATATTCTTTACTTCATCATCATTATCATCAGCCTATTAAAGTCCACTGCTGGATATAGGTATCTGGATCCAGCGGTTTCCCGCCACCTTCATGAGATCGTCTTTCCATCGCGTGGTGGGTCGTCCCACTCCACATTTCTATTCTTTACTAATTCTAAACTTATTTACAGATTATTCTCCAAAATGGCCAATGTTCTCAACGTCCAGTACCCGAATGTCAAAGTGTGGGACAATCCGGCGCATTGGTTGACAGCAAGAATCATTACTTCATATGCCTGTCAAAACGCGGCGTGCTAACTCCCCAGATCTTTATCTGCCCACATGGCTGGCATTTCTCTAATGGTTACTGTCGCCCATTCGTGGAAAAACCCACCAGTACCACAGATAAAGCCGTTTCTTCCTCAAGCGAAGAATCAATGGAAGAGAGAACGGAAAAAACTTCAGAGACAACATCGCGCATCGATGCGTTCTTTTCTACAGATAAGCCTGTGACGTACGCTGCCGACACGTTTCTCGCCGATAAATTCGATTTGACCAATTACGAAACGTTAGATGAGACGCCGCGTGCTGATGATTTTATTAATTCCTTTGAGGAACGTTTTTTTTAATTAGGATATAGTATAATAGTATAATAGGTGATAGTTATCTTGTAAATAAATATAAGTTCAGTAATAAATTTAAGGAACAAATATGTTTATGAATTTAACAATTGATAAAAATTATAATATTAATATACATGTTTTAAGATATAGCGGACAACAAAACAGATGGGTCTCATTTATGAAATAGTAAATTCAAAGGCCTTCGATATACCTAGTCACTCAGTACAAGGACCTTCCACGTTGGCTATTCTATGAGCCCGTGGTCATTTCAAACGAGCCGGTCCAATCGGTACATCATCACATGCTTCTGCGTGGCTGTCGCGGGCTCTTTCAATAATCAAATCTTTCATTAAAACTATATTAAAACTGTTAATAGATTTTAAAGTGTCTTAAGAGCTTATAATTTAAGAAAAGGTAAACTATAACTAAAGAAAGTCTAAAGGCTTCATAAAATGAACAAAACAAAATGAAAATATTACTACTCTAATATTTCAATAGGACAGCGATTTACAACCTATTTCAACCAAGGACAAGGGATTCAAGGTCAATTCTATAGCACATTCGAGTAAAATTTAAGATATAAATAGATAAAGAATGCTAAGGTCCTTTTGTGCAATTGTTAAAGGAAAATAGACCCAGACAAAAAAAATTCATCCTTTCAAACCCAGCCTCCTCTAATCCAACCGTACCGTATATAACTTGAGTCAAATCGCGTCAATTCAACGCAAAAACATATAACGCGCCTGCTGTAAATAAATAGCAAAGATAAAAGCGTGCGAGCCATTAGTTAAATGAAAGGGGAACGGAAATACGATAGTTCGTGGCAATTGTATGCGACAGACGAATCATTTTCCCCATTTCATTGTATCATTATTGATCTTAGTCATGTTTCAGAAAATACAAAGCAAGATATTTATGATAATAAAATAAAAATAAAATATTCGTGATGATAATTGGGCCGACTCGACCGTGATACCACGCGCTCATAGAATACTCACCGTGAAATAGTGCTTGTGCATGAAACGGTACTTGTCCGATGTTTCACTAAGTGAGTGAGGGTATGGGAAGCCCGTAAAGTGCCGCATAAGCGGCGTAAAAAACCGGAAACACAATCAATACGCGGACTATTGCGCGGTGTTCTCTTACCATATGGGAGACCAACCTGCTCCGTTGTCCGCTATAGCATAAAAAAGTGTTTATATAGTGTAAAACACAGAGTGGAAACTTTTTCGTACCGGGAAACGCAGAGTGGGACGTCCCGCCACGCGATAAAAATGATCTCACGAAGGTCGCGGGCAACCGCTCAAAGATCGCTCAAGATCGTAAAAGTTGCGCGTCTTTGGGGGAGGTCTACGTCCAGCAGTGGACTTGATAGGTTGATGATGATATAGTGTAAGTGTATAAATTATATATAACCACAAATAATAAATATAAATTCACGGGCGACAAAAACTTTACCGAAAAAATCCTCAAACATGTTTTGTCTGCTATAAAATAAAAAATAAAATAAACTTTATACATGAAATGCGTTACGTATTTTTAAAGTGTACTTGTGATTTATGTAAAAATGAGTTGCGAGATGAGAATATATTGTTGTTTGACATGATTTGCGTAACCTTTAACTTGTTGAAACAAATCGTGTAGCATTTTAGTTCACGATTGTGTTTTAGTAGGTACGACATTACTCTATCGTAATAGAGAGATATAGTATCGCAAGAAAATAAGCTTAGTATTAAATATATCACTAAAGGATACACATAAGCTCTGTTTATATCAAATATACACATTCATAAGCACCTACGCTCTCACAAAATATATTGTTTAAAGACATTATAGCATTTTTGATTTATTTTTAATTGATAAAGTACTATTTTACTAACCTCAAAATGCACGGCCTGGACATTTGCCATGCAGGTTTCAAGGCTAATACAGATTGCAGAATTTTGTGCGACACACTACCACTCTGTGGGATCAGTTGCATGCACTAGTATTTCCAAACTAATACGATTTGGGGAATTTCAAAAAAGAACGTACCTACTTTTAAAAGGCCGCAACGCAACAGAGGCTTGGAGTAGTCCATGGGTGGAGGACAGCTCATCCTAGAAGAGCTTCCTGCTCGTTT
>DWCF01003686.1:0-18808 GCA_018230265.1 Delias oraia
CCGATTTTACGTTTTTAGCCCGACCCACCCTTTCGAGTGGCCCTTGTTCTAATTGCTTTGCCTAAATATAAAAGGAAGTATCTGCCTTGGGTGTACGCCTTCACTGTAAGCGGTAAAGTATTCTATTTTTTTTTATATTGAAATGGTGGCAAACAATCAGAAGGCTCAACTATTGCGGTCGTCCACCCATCAATACCAACTGTCCTTACAGAGCCGAGGTTGCGTTAGCCGGTAAGTTTTTAATGAGTAATTTGGAGTGATATGTTAAGAGAACACCGCCGTCCATAAATAACCGCGCCACAGTCCGCGCATGTTTGAGTCGCGGGCTTTTTACCCCATTTAGGCGGCACTTTTAAGGGCCTCCGATTTTCTCACTCACTCTGCGAAACACAGTACAAGTACCATTTTCATGATAAGCATTCTATGAACCCGTGCTATCACTTCGAACGAGCCAACCTAACTAGTGTGTCAGCATATGCTTCAGCATGGCTCTGCCACGAGTAAACATAAATAATTAATGTACATTTTTGATGAAGAAAAATATACCATTAAAAACGCCTTTAATTTCGTTTATATTATGATAACACTAATATATAAATTAATTGTGTGCCACTAATATGTGTATAACACCATAAGTGCTATATTGGTATTAAAAACCCGCAATGCCGTTACCATAAAGACCGCTGTTTCGAACGAAATTATAAACCGCTCAAATGATAAACATAACGAAATTATATTGTTTGAAACATCGTATAAGCGATTACACGATTGCAATATCTTTACGGAATCCTATTTACTCAATACAAATGTAGTTTTTCTTAAAAGAACTGTTACTTATTTAAATATAAAGGATGAAAAGTCGGTGCCTTTAATGGAACTCCCAAGAAAATACTTAGCTATTTTTGATTGTTGTTTTAAAAATTTACTGCAGTAAAAAATGATCCCATTGCATGAATTTTTTTTTTAAGGAAACTGATACAAACATCCAGGAGGTTCACCTAAGATTAGTGGTACTATGCCCATGGATATTATTAGCCTTTTCTGGGCCGCAGATGCGTTGGCGGCCTTTTAGAAATAGGTTGGCTTTTTTTTTGAAGGTCCCCAAGTCGTATTGGTTTGAAAATACCTCTGCAAGAAACTCATTTTACAGAGTGGTGGTGCCTTATATTTAATTTCACTTATATATTTGTTACTTTTTAAATGTAGATAAATATTGAAGATGCTAAAGTTTTATTATAACAAACTAAAATTAGTCGTAGCAAGTTCGTAGCATTAGCGTAGCAAGTTCGTAGCATTTGCGTAGCAGGTGCTACGTGTTTACAATATAATCCCGTATGCAGATTGAGCAATACAATTATTGTTTCTACAAAGTGTATTATTGTCAAACATCTGAGGTTATGTTTAATTATCTTATTAAAGGCTTATGCTAAATATTAGGTTAAACATATAAAAAACTCTTTTTATAAACTTGTATTACTTATCTTTTCATATAAACTCCCTTATTGCAGATTATTCAATCTGTATTATGAGTTAATTATCAGGTAGATATAGATTTTTATACATAATATGGTTCACAAATATTATGTTATATATGAATAATAATATAATATTAAGTAATTGTGAAATATAATTTGAACAACGCTTATATGATTTTTATGTGAAAATAAAAGTGAAACAACAACCTTTAAAGCCTTTACTTAAGATACATTGGTGATATAATTCCATAATAACAATAAAAAAATCACTTAAAAGATATTAATCAAAATCATCAATGTTCTCATACGTCAAAGACAAACTAAAGAAAAACCATATTAACATTAACAGGTTTTCTTTATATATTTAAATACATAAATATACTTATATTTTCTTCGGGGTTACATAACAAACGCTTATTACTGTAATAAATCATTTATAGCAGTTAATTGTTTAGTATTGTATTATCATCATTTCAGCCGTAAGACGTCCACTGCTGGACGTAGGCCTCCCCCTTGGACCTCCATGAATACTTGTCGGAGGCGACCTTCATTCAGCGTTTTCCAGTGACCTTTATAAGATCGTCTGTCCACTTTGTGGGTGGACATCCCACGCTGCGCTTGCCGGTCCGTGGTCTCCACTCTAACACTTCGGCCCCATCGGCCTACCTCTCTACGTACGATGTGGCCTGACCATTGACACTTCAGCTTGCTTATTCAGCGGACTATGTGCACAACTTTAGTTCGTCTACGGCTCTCCTCATTTCTGATTCGATCACGTAGCGAAACTCCGACCATAGCCCTTTCCATAGCTCGCTTAGCGACTCTGAACTTTGAGATGATGCCGATGGTGGGAGGGCACGTCTACGCACCGCAAGTCATTACTGGTAACACACACTGGTTAAAGACCTTCGTCTTAATAGTTTGAAATAATTAATATGCTATAAGGTTTGTTAAAAGCGTGGCAAACTAACAGGAAAACCATTTAATAAAAGCGATTCTCCACCCATGGTCAGCGCTAGGCTCAGCTGGTTAACGGATGTGTCGCCGCAAAGTTTAATACGTATTTTATATAATGATAATTTTATTAATGTGTTCGTGTGGAAAGTATGACCGAGGAAAATTAATTATTAATCAGCGCAAATTATGTGATTATTAATCCATTTTGAATTCGATAATGTATTTTACAATCAAGGTTAATACAGATTCACTGCGTTGTGCCGTTGTTGCTTAATTTTTATGGGTGATGCTCGGTTCAAATCCCAACAGGTTCAAAAATTTTGAATATGTTCAGCTACTTATCTATTTATTTATTTGTTGTATTGGTAAGTACCAATACACCATAAACATAATATAAATAAAAAATAGATACCCAAAAATTATAGTGTAAAGTTTTTTGCTGTGTTCCCCATCAAAAAAGGCTGAGCCCCGTTTTCAGCGCCTTTGTACACAGACAAACACAGATAGTATAAATGTTTGAACTACCAATACAAAACAGAACATTAAAATAACCAATTCAATAAATACAAAATAAAGAGAAGGCATTGCTTGAACACTTAAATTATAATAATTAAAGCCAAACAATAATTTTTGTTATTTTTTTAATTGTTATATCTTTATTTCGGAAATAACATGATTATTCATAAATGACTCATGAATAAAAAAGTATACAAAAATTTGTCTAAACGAAGAGTGTAAGAGTTGTTATGATCTGTGGTCATAGCTTACCCTTTTGGGAGTTGATGCGATGAATAAATAAAATAAATCTATTACAGTGTCGGGTTGAATAGCGATATTGCGACCCAATACTATTAAATTAAGCCGCGTCTAAGTACCTTTAATGAGACGGTACGGAATTTTCAAAGGCACAGATGTAATGAGATAAATTATTTTACATCCTCTTATTCCCTTTGTGAGACAAAATGGGGTTATTTGAGTACGGACAAAGTGTTATAAAAGTAATTTGATATCGGTCAAATCTACATATAATTATTTAAATGTTATATTATTAATTTAATCTTCACCCGTACCAGCCGTTCAGATCCTTTCTGAAGCATATGCTGGCCCACTAATCGGGTTATCTCTTCTGAAGTGATACCACTGGCTCAGAGAATACTCAACGTGAAATCATAGTGAGTGAGGATATCAGAGGTGGCGTAAAAAGCCGACTATACAACTAATACGTGGACTGAGACGCGGTTGTCCTTGGGCAGTGGTATTCTCTAACCGAAAAAAATTGCTTAATTCAATTATATATATATATATATATATATATATGACAATAAAGTTGCATATATATTTATCTGAAAATAAAGTAAATGTTATTTATAAGGTAGATATAATCTTCAATTAAAATTAAGTTAACAAGAAATATTATCTCAATATAAAGACACGACAAAAAATTGTTGAAATTTTGTATAGCGCTTAAGTAGCGTTAAAAGCCATAACACAACCAAAGCGGGAATAGTGGTGCGGTTGTCCATGGGCGGCGATGATCTCTTACCATAAAGTTAACCTGCACTGTTACCATTATACCATAAAAATAAATGCTTCAAGTTGTTCCTTTTCTAAAAATATATAACATTTATATGATACGATTTAAATTTTTTCAGGTTAGGTGTTTGAAATACGTGTATGACCAATTTAATTGAATCAATAAACTTATACTACTACTAGCAATACCCAAATATGTATTTCCAGGTCCAATTTTTAAGGATTAATTAATAATAAAAATTATTAAATGATTTGTTTATTGAGCTATTAAGTTTATAAAGTAAACTATTAATATTTATTGATTTGTTGATGCTTTTATTTTACTTCTTTTTTAACTTTTTACTACAATAACAACAAATACAATAATAATACACTCTTATATTACGTAAATTAGAAAAGAAACAATGACAAGTCAAACCACTAAAAACACAGAACAGAACATCATAAATAACTTAATTTACATATATATTTGGATGATCGGACTTATTTAAAATAAATAGAAACTCGGCGTAAGAAAACTTAAAAGTCATATTAGCATAAACTATTCGAATAAAAACAAAGTACAAAGTTAAAGAGCATTCTTAGCATTTTGTCCCGCCATCCCCAAAGTTTTATTATATAATTTGAACAAAACTCGTATACGTGTAAATGCATTCCAGAGATTGCGAATCCAGTTTTATATTCGAAACGCTAAGACATGTATCCGACTTTTGCTTGTCACTTTTTACATGAAATTGGCGGGATTTTTTTAGTATGGGAAAATCAAAAAATACAAAAAAAGTTTTGTTGTAAATTTATTTTAAAATCAATCTAACAAAAAATATAAATAAGATTATTATAATTGTTTATTTTCATAATCACTCTATGTCAATAATATAGCATAGAATAAAGTTCAATGAAATAATGTAGTCTTCTTGGCTTCTTTCCACGGCATTATTGCGGACAAGATTACACTTCTGTAATTGCTTTGGCGACGTTAAATAACTTATGGATTCTAATGTTTTAACTTACCAGAATTTTTCCTCTCACTTAATCTAGTTACTAAGTGGTCTTATAAACCTATTACCAGAGGGATCGGGTTCGATCTAGTTCCTAATAACAAAAATTTATAATTTATCTCGTTGTATGGGCTTAGCAGTACCCGGGCGAGTCTTAGCCTTGTCTTAGCCGTGGAAGACCCTTATAGGAATATCTAACGCAGTAATTGAGCCAGCCCGGCTGAAACGTTACCACAAGTTCACAAAATGCTAAACTCTACTACTCTCTACTACTCTACGGGTCTTTTACTGTGTTTTGCTGTCATTTTGTCCTTGAAATTATATCGTCAAAATTGATGTTCCAAAACGGCAATACAACAAGACCGCGGGTTGTGGTGGGATTGTAAATGAGTAGCGGTAAACTCTTACCATAGAGAAGATTCGTATGCTCCATTGTCCGCTATACTATAAAAACGTGAAGAAAAAATCAAATCGATTCTCGTCTGAAGACTTGCAAGCTATTATAAAAATATACACCACTTATATCCGAACCACGCGGTAAGGGAACAATCTAGATGTTTTCATACAAACCTCTAAATTCCTGCTCGGCAATATTCCGGCCGCTGAGCGCGGTGCGAGGCTGTTCCACGTCAGAGAATTCTAATCGCGCAACACTTTGGTATTTGCTTGTCGATCACTTTTCAACCATAAAAAAAATATTCTGTTGTCGGTACAAACAATACATATTTTAGTAAAATCCAGAAGCCTGTTAAAATACTCGTATTTTTTCCTTTTCAATGTTTTGATAGTCGGTTAAAAATTAATATTCTCGGGTATAGTAATGATATGGAACTAGGTACAATACGATCTCTTACCACGTAAATGTTTTATACATTCTGTCACTGTCTCACTTCGTATATTTGATGTTGTGAAAACGAGCTAGAATAAGATTAAGGTCTAATTTAATCAAAGTTCATAAGTAAGACGGACTTAATGGTATCATTTTTAGTTTGGTTTTACCATATTAAATGTTTTATAATAATATTGTTTCGCTATATACAAATAAATTATCCCAATTTAAGGCTGATAATGGACTCGCGGCTCTGCAAGTGTTAGGGGTGTCCAAGGGGCGGAAGACCGCTTACCCTAGGGTAAGCCTCCTTCTAGTTTGCCACCGTTTACATAAAAAAAACTTTCAATTAAAGTAGGAATAAATTTTCTAATAACATGTGATGTGTATAATAATAATAATTAATATTTTATAAAATTTATAAATACGAATTATTATTATCCATAATTTACCTTTAAAGTTGTTATTTTGAACTGATTTTTTTTATTTTGAACACTTAAATAAAATATTAAATCTAATTTAAACGAATATTAATTATAGAACCCAATTTCGCCATACTGTACACGATAATTTTCTATTTCGAGCGTCGTAAAATTTTTACGTAGGGAAAATCAATGAACCTTAAGGAATTCTAAACTCCTTATTAGTATAAATATTACCTACTCTTTTCACTTCTGGTCTAGTTAAAATGTTATTAATAATTACTGCTTTTTTATAGTATAGCGGGCAACGGAGCAGGTGGGTCTCCTATGTGCCAAGATAACACCGCCGCCCATGGACAACCGCACCACAGTCCGCGCATTGGTTGTGTTTCCGACTTTTTATGCCACTTAAGCGGCATTTTTACTCATTCACTTAGCGAAACACAGTACTAGAACTGTTATTAAAGACATTTTTATTGAATAATGCAGCATTTTTATTGAGCAAAAGATACGCGTTGAAAATTATTTTAGAAAATAATTTATAAAATAGTGTTCATTGGTGTGCTGGCGTATTTTAATTATGCTTTTAACAAAGAAAAGAAAAACTATTTCATAAAGGAAATATTTAGTCGCTGCCAAACTGTAAGTGAAAATCATAAATTTCTCTAACCTTAGTTTTTAAAAATATTTAAATTTAAAATAATCCTCTAATAAAAACAATTTTTATATTTGTATTTCCTAATTTTTATTACTGTTTTGTTTTTTGTATTAATAATGTTAAGAAATATCGCCTTTCAAAGTGCTAATATACATGCATTAGTTCATTCATATAGAATTTGATTATTGAGACTTTTTGTGTATTGACTCTATGGTTTTAGTAGTACGACATTTCTGTTTGCTTGTGTTTTTTGTTTTTGACATATTGCCCGATAACTTTTATTTATATAGAAGATCTAACGTAAGAAATAATATCAGACAAACGCACTGACGAACATATATATATAAAAATCAATGCCATTTTTCGTTGTAAATTTAAAATCAAGAACGGGCTCATTTATTTAAACCAAACAGAGGTATATGAAGTTTACACAAATTCGGTAGATCGGTTTTTCATTTTTTACATTTTTGTGTCAATATATGGCGGATCATTTTGTTCATGGGGATTTTTCTATCAAATTGAAACTTTTTGTACATACAAGTTCGCTAGTACTTTATAAATTAAATATTTGTATTCACGCATCGGATACTGACAGATTAGGCAATAATATCCAATAGCTCAGTTTTAAATAAATAAATGAAGCCTATCTGTATTTGTCCCATTTATTACTAAGGCGATGCAAATTTCTGAAAGTAATGAAACGGTAAGCGAATAACGCTGAACGCGGCGTTCTATATCGATATAACCGCTGCTTAATGACGTAAGTGTCGTTCTGGCTTCCGTTTTCCATTAATTATGTCGCAATGGCGAACGCAGCGAGCAAAAAATTCTCGTGGCTATGCGGTTTTGTAAGCTATCATGGTGTTATTGGTACCGCATTCGTTCCCTGTCTGAATAAAAAGGGAAATGATATAGATCTGAGTACCAAGTGGCTAAGTGGTTTTATATGCTCACTATGAAGGAAGAGATACCGAGTTCTATCCCCAGGCCGGATAAAAATATATAATTTATTCGGTCTTTGGAAGGGGTTAACAGTAGTCCAACGAGTGTCTTAACACTATCTTACCCCTACTGAAGTATTTTTTTTAATTGTAAATGATAGCAAACGAGTAGGAGGCTCACCTACGGTAAACAGTCCTCCGTCCATGGACACCACTAAACCTTGCAGAGCCACGGGTGCGTTAGGAGCCTTTAAGAAATGTGTATGTTCTTTTCTTGAAGATCCCCAAGTCGTATTGGGTAGGAATTACCCCCGGTGGCAGCTGATACCACAGAATGGTGGTGCGCGGTTCAAAATGCATTAAAAACGTTCATTTTTGGAACGAGAAACATCGAGGTGATAACCAAACAGAATATTTTTATTCTGATGCACTAAATAGATAAAATGAAATAAATCAATAAACTAAATAAACGCAGTGTGGTCACATCCACCCATTAGGTGGACAGACGACATTATAAAGGTCGCCGGCAGACGCTAGATGTAGGTCGCCTCCGACATGTATTCATGGAAGTTCAAGGAAGAGGCCTCTGTCCAGCAGTGGACGTCTTACGGCTGAAATAATGACGCACCAAATGGGCCGACTCCCTTTATGTAACACCATGAGCGGTCAGAATACCAGAATTAAATAATACTTGTTCTGTGTTTCACGAAGTGAGTTGGGATTTCATAGTTCTCTGGCAACCACAACCAAAGCCACCATGTATTGTGGCACCATGGGCAGCGGGGTTCTTATCAACAACAAGATCCACCCACCACTAGAATAATAAAATAGTGCAATTTTTTAATGTAAATCTTAAATGTATTTTATAGTAACTCTAAAATATTTAATTTCTAAATTATTTAAAAGTACCGTTTGTATGAGAAAATTAAATAGTAATGTATATTTTTTCCTTGCAATTTATTCTTTTATAATATAGCGGACTACGGATTAGGTGGGTCTTCTATATGGTAAAAGAACAACGCTGCCCATTAATAACCGCGCCACAGTCCACGCATTCGTGTTGTTGCCGGCTTTTTACGCCACTTAAGCGGCACCTTTGAGCCTCCGATATCCTCGCTCAGCGTAACACAGTACAAATACCGTTTCAGTATTACTTCCGTGGTATTACTTCAGACGAGCCGCCCCAATTAGTACGTCCACATATGCTTCAGCATGGGTCTCCTCCATTCTTTATATTTATTTCGCGTGATACAATGCTCACGGTCATAGCAATGTTAGAAGATGATATACTATAAGCAAAAGCTTTTTCCGTTTGCATGTATGTAAAAATCATTTCAAACGAAAATCATCTAAGATCCATTCATCCATACACACTCGTTATTAAGGCGTGTGACAGCAATTATTTCTACAGTTCAGTAAACCTCCGCTTATAAGTGAGTGAGGCGTAATGAATAAGCATCGTGACCTGCCTCCCATTTGACCTATATGTAGGGTAAACAGGCGTAGGATTTGCGTGATAATTGTTTACAAAGACCATTATACTATCTCAGTATACTATCTCTACATACTCTGCAGAGTACTCTGCAGTAAGAGTTGACTATGTGTTGATTTATTCGATTCTGATACATGAATCTGGCGCTAGTCGCAATTATAAATTAGTTCCTAGGTCTCTCGTAAAATCTATCTCTAATTATACTATTAAATAATACTATTTGGCTTTGTATGGAACAAAGAAAAATAGTACTCAATTGGGTGTAGTCCTTTACTACAATACAAAAATTACTGAAGTACAATAAATTAGAAAAAAATAGTTTTTGTATGGATAGATAAAAAAAAATAAGCTCTAATTTACACAATCACTGATAATTTATTATTTATATTATTTTACACGCGAGATATTTTTATCTCTAGTGAGTTTTTTTTTATTTACAGAATACTAGCATGAAACACTGTTTCGCTGAGTACAGTGAGGATACTCGTGAAGTTATACCGTTAAAGCGACGTAAAAAAGCCGTCAACACAATCAAAAAGCGCAAATTGAGATGCGGCCGTGATCTCTTATCATCTCTTACCCCTCTGCTCCGTTGCCTACATTACCATAAAAAAATTTCTTAAACAAATTAGTATTAAGTGGTCTTTATATTACAGGTCGCGATCTCACTCAAGATCGCGTTCAGTGACTCCGAGCGGATCACCGCCGCCAATACCTCCGGCACAACCAATACCAACACCTTCACATACATTACATCCAGATAACGCTTTAGGTATGTAAATGCCCTAGTAGAATAGATTAATTTATGAAAACAAACTCAAGGAATAATAAATACAAAAAAATAAGAAAATCAAAAAAGAAATAAGTGGATTAAAGGTAAACCTCATTTATTAAAAATTTATTCTTTGTTAGAAAGTACATGTTAAAAGAAATATTTTTTTTTATAAGTGATTTACTATATTAGAAAAGTTTCTTGAAGTGGATAAAATTGGGCTTAATAGATCCTGAGTCGAAAATTATGTAGCAATAATCCAACTAATATTATAAACGCAAAAGCTTGTTAGTATGGATGGATGTTTGTTGCTCTTTCCCGCAATAAATACTGAACGGATTTTAAATAAATTTTGCGATAATATAGCTCATGTCTGAATAACACATAGGCTATGAGTTATTATGATATTGTATAAATTTGCTAAAACATAATTAAAATGCCACGTAAATTGGACGGGGTAGGTGGCGAAACGGGCAGGGTGAAGTCTGCCGAGTCGACTAGTATTAAATATGAGATAAATCTAGACTAACCAGATATATATTTATGTAACCCAGGGCGTGGTGCTCTGAACGTGGCTGGGAGACAGCTTAGCGACCACAGCAACAACAGAGAGTCATCACTGGACGACTCAGGCGTGGTGGATGATCACGATGATGGTGAACACACGTCTGATGATCAAGCACCTCATTCGCTTTCCAGAAGGCACTTGCTGCCATCTGCCGCACACCCACCACCTGTTACAGTTGCAACAGAACAGGTACACAATTATATGAACCTTATAGTAATATGAAACTTACATAGAACACTAGGTAAACTTCATATCACCTACATTAATTATTGGTTTTTTTATGCAAATAGGGACGCACCGAGTATAAACGGTTCTCTGCCCATGGACACCCCCAGTCCTTAATTGGATGCTGATCTTACCAAATCATATTGGTTTGTTTGTTACATACTTCTTATGAAAATCTAGTCAAATCTTTAACCAAATATTAATTTAATAGATCTACAAAATGTTTCACGAATCAAAAAAATAGGGGTGCATCGTAGAAGGGTGAAAGCATAAGCCCATCAGAAATCTAATTTCAATAGTATACTCATATTTAAAATCGTAACTTATAGTTGGATTTAAATTACAGGAAACAAAAAAGCCGCAATCCAAAAAGAAAAATGGCGCAAAATCAGAAACGGAAATCGAGAAGGCAAAGAAAGAAAAGTGTACCATTCAAGAAAGGTATCCCTTAAATCCAGACTATCTCAACCAGATCGTGGTACTAGGTAAACATAATTTATTATATTCTTTTTCACACAGACTATATTGCTACCAAATCAAAGATATATAACCTCTTTAAGTTAAACCTTTATTGTATTGTTCTGAATCTACTCTCAGTTGTATAATATGATCTTAGTTTTTATACCTTTACACATTAATATTAATATATTTAACATTTAACAAATATTAATGTATTTATAAAAATTTAGGCGTATCTATTTACTAAATTAAGGCTTTTAATTGTTTAAAACTATACGTGACAAATGGTATTCGCGATCAAAAGATAAAGTATAGGAAATAAAATAATCTTTTAATTGTATTACTATCTATTCTAATGGTAACTCTAGTTTAACTTGATCTATAAATCTCTCTTCTGTTATATATAATATTGAAGTGTTATTTTTTACTAAACTAATTTTTCAAAAATCCATTTGGTCATTCCCGATCAAAAGATAAGCTAGGACATAATGTAAACATTTAAATGTATTACTAGCCGTCCTTTTGACAAACTAGATACATTTCACAGGATCTATAAATCTCTCTTCTGTTATTTATATTATAAAAAGCAGTCAATTGCTGTATAGAATATAAAACGAAGATTTTAAATGGCACGCTGACTGTTTATTTCTATTATAAAATTCTCTGACACTTTGGAAGCCTTGGTCGTGGGGCTATGTAACTGATTATTTTCAATAATTTTTCCATACTTTAATTGATTTGTTAAATAAATCCTTCTCATTGTCTTACAAGTATTAATTGTTTATTTGAATGTTTCCTGCTGGTGGTCTAAACTATTTCTTTTATTGTGATGCCCCTAAACTGTAGAACTGACTCGTGGGAGAGCCATGCTGAACTATGGTTCAACATATGTGCTGACGCATTAAATAGGCCGGCTCGACCGAAGTGATACGACGGGCTCACATAGTACTCAGCGTGAAACGGTAGTTGTATTTAAAATGGTACTACAATTGTCTTTTGCTGAGTAAGTGAAGACATAGAGGCCCTTAAAAATCTCGCTAAAGCAGTATAAAAAGCCGGCAAGACAACCAATACGTGGTCTATGGCGTGGTTGTTCATGGGCGGCGGTGTCCTTAATACCATAAAACTAATTTTAAAAAACTGACTGGTGGAACTTTTTTAATTTTCCTTTTCTACGAAGAGTTTGACTTATGGAGGTTTATATTAAGTGAATATTTTCGAAACACAAATTTGGTAGCATTATCGAAATGACTTTCTACAATCACTTGGCTCGGCTTTCACACTGAAAAGCACAGTAAAGAAGACACAAAGTGAATGCTTCGCAAATACTCAGAGGTTCAGGACTTTACATTCTATCAATGTTTACTTCTTAATACTTCTTGTTAGCCAATTGTAATTAACTTTTGATTGCATGACACAGTGTTGAACTACTTCAACGTTTCTGAATTAGGACTATTAGGTTTTTATTTCTATTGCTTGAATTCTAAATGCATACAAAACATGTACAGATATTTCTTTCACAGATCTGTAAAGTATGAACAATCAATCTCTAATCACTATTTTATTTATATCTGCAATCAGATGATATTTTCTTTGGATATAAGCACCGTGTAAGAATCTTTAGCTATTACAATTTTTAAATTCGCTGCTTGCTCATGGATCCTTTTTATCCACGACCAAGCGGCGACTTCAGTGGCTCACTGTTAACACAACACGAGCCGCTGGAGTTTTAGAAAGTGCATTTGCAAGTAAACAGCTAACGACACACTCGAGCCACGCCACCGACCCTTCATTGTTCATCAAGGAAAATATTTCATACAGCACATGTACGGCATAGTTTGCTCATGCATGGATTGTGTATGTCAACATTATATGAAATATAATCCGAAGTAAAATATTTCTCCACGTCGAACTCACTGCAAATGATGAATGGCGGTTTAGTGGCTGGTAATCCCCATTAGCTTCACATTGACGTCCGTTGGACTTAAGTGACACTTTGCAATCGCTTCTACCTCATTAATATCGTCAGGGGCGGACTGGCCATACAAGCACGCGCCCGAACTCCCGCAAGCGGAGGCGACGAAAGTTAATGAGTTCAGTTTATTGGCAGCCACGCACAAAACTCATATGGGCAATTTCGAGCAAAATTGCACTTACTTCACAGGTTAGTATAACACAGACGCCAATGCTTCAGCCCCCCAGTCCACCCCTGTTCCCACGGGAAGACTGCAGGGAGCAATTGCCATTGGCCTATGGATGTTCAGTGTTCGGATCGCATTCAAGTAGCCACGAGCCTTACGAATCCCGGGCGCGTTCACTTTTATGCGATTCGTGTGGTCTTTTAATTCTGAACTCAGTGAAAATCGATGTTGTGCAATTTCCTGATTTTTCCTCTACCCTTGTTGCATGCTTCTTTTGTACACTAGAATTTGTTACGCTTTTGCATTCTACTAACTTCTCTTCTCTTTGCTTCATAACGCTTCGCTCTTTCTGGTCTTTAATGTGTTGTTTTCTTGCTTCTCTTACTTCTTCTTAATCATTATCCGTTTATGTTTTGTCACAGATGAATTGGTGGATCGAAACTGCGAATGCTGCGTTACATGTTGCATTGACTATGAGGGGTGGTTGCAATTCCAGAATGGATTGTATGGTATTGTGAAAGACCCTTTATTCGAGTTGTTTATTACAACTTGTATAGTTCTAAATACGCTATTTCTTGCATTAGAACATCATGGGATGAGTGAGAATGTTAGGCAAGCTTTAGATATAGGGAATAAGGTAAGTTCATCAAGTTCATTGAGTTGAACTAAAAATGTAAATATTTAATAGACCTCAAATTATTAATGTTGAAATTATCAAATTATTAATACCATAACGGTATTTTCAGTCTTAATTTTTGAAGTGCTTGGCAATTGACTTATCCGTGCGAGACCCATTCTGAGGTAGTTGCTATTGTACATTCCCAGCTTACCCGGTATAATACCACGGGCTTTAATAATACCAGTGTGAAATAATACTTGTACTGTGTTTAGCTAAATGAGATATATGATAAGATTTGATATGATAAGATAAATGAGAAGATACCGAAGGCTCTTCAAGTTATGCCACTTAAACGACGCTGTGTAAACCAAAGGGCGAAATATGGCGCTATTGTCAATGGGCAGCGCGCTCTTATCATCTAGATTTTAGTAGACCCACATACCTGGCTCGTTGTTCGTTAGGTATTTAGTAAAAAATCTAATCTAAAATTGTCCATTTCAGGTGTTTACCTCAATTTTTACGTTAGAGTGTATAATGAAGGTTATGGCGATGAGTAAAGATTTCTTCGCTTGTGGTTGGAATATATTTGATTTGATCATTGTATCCGCTAGCTTGTTGGATCTTATATTTGAACTTGTCGATGGCTTGTCAGTACTTAGGGGCTTGAGATTGGTACGTCAATATTGTGTTATTGTTATTTTTATTGTATTAATAAATAAGTGTGAGAGTCACGCATTGACGCACTAATTGGATCGGCTCATCGAAGTGATGCCAAAGGATCAGAGAAGACTCAGCTTGAAACGTTACTTGTTTTGACTATGTTTCGCTAAGTGAGTGAGGATATCAATGGCCCTTGAAATTATACCGCTTAGGCGGCGATAAAAAACCCGGCAACACAGCCACAGGACAGAATGTGGCGCGGTTATAAATGGACAACAGCGTGCTCTAACAATATAGGAGACCCACCTGCTCCGTTATCTGCTGTACCATAAAAAAGAAGAAATTCAACTCAAAATCATGAATATATAGATATAAAAATAGTATATAAAAATTTCGTTGTAAATTTATAACTCAAGGACTTACTAACAAAACCAAAAAACTTTTTGGGATTTGTTTGGACTATTTAGTAGATGGATTACGTGAAGTTTAATCAAAATCGGTCGTGTAGTTCTACTTTTTTTATAACACTTTTTATAACAAACAAATTCAATTTAGAGCGAATCATATTATTAATGGGGATTTACTGTCAAATTGAAACTTTTGATACATAGCGAAGCATGCACCTGGTCGCTAATATATTATAATTACTATGTTTTTTTACAGTTAAGAGTATTAAAATTAGCTCAATCGTGGACGACAATGAAAGTGCTGTTGAGTATAATAATATCCACTATCGGTGCGTTGGGTAACCTGACATTTGTCTTAGTGATAGTCATTTACATATTCGCCGTTATCGGAATGCAATTGTTCTCAAAATCCTATACGCCTGATAAATTCGACCCCGATCCGGTGCCAAGGTTTGATTATCTGTTATATACTATGTCATAGTTTTCGTAAATATTATCTTCTTATTTTTTTGGCTTCCATGATTTGTAAACACAATTATGCGAGTATCAATACGAAGATTTGTTCGTTAATACGACAGAAAATAAAATTATAATCATAAACCAACATTTTAATCATAGACAAAAATATAGACCTAATAGTACGTTGGTAGTAAGTCGGTACGTCTCTTGTTAACAAAAAGATGTGAAACAAATTAACCAATTACGATGTTCTGTTTTAAAATTAAGATATTTTACATTTAATACATATAATCATACATATAAATGTATTTACAAAGGGAGTTACATTTTCAGATGGAACTTCAACGATTTTTTTCATTCATTCATGATGATTTTTCGTATACTCTGTGGCGAATGGATTGAGCCGCTGTGGGACTGTATGCGGGCGGAGCAAGCGAGTGGCGCTGAAAGTTGCTTCTTTATTTTCTTACCCGCACTTGTAATGGGCAACTTTATGGTACTCAATCTCTTCCTCGCTCTGCTGCTCAATAGCTTTAACAGCGAAGAGTTGAAGAATAGAAAGGAGGTATGTTGGTCTCTATTAAAAACAATATATTTTTATTGTATGTTTCGCTGAGTGAGTGAGGATACGAAGGTCATCGAAATTATTCTTGAAATTAATTGTAAACAAAAATATTGGCACTTACATATTTTTTGTATTTATTCACATTTATTATTCAATTTAACTCTTTAATATTTAAACTCAAGTCTTGAGTTCATATGACTACATAACTACTTATCTGCTACTATACAATTTCTTAAAACAACCTTATAAACATGTTTAGATCTGAAAAGAACTGTCAATAATACGAAATAAACTATCCTAACATATTATTTGTCCGTATTGTCTCAATGTTTGTTCCACAACTATTTGTTTTTAAGGCTTTTTGTGCCGCGCACCACCACTGTGGAATCAGCTGCTTATTATTTCCAAAACAATATCTCATAGGGATCTAAAACGCTAACAGAGCATCCGCAGCCCAGCAAGGACTGGGAATGTCCATGGGCAGAAGACCGCTTATCTTATGTGACCCTCCAGCTCGTTTGCCTCCGGTTTCATATATTAAGTGTAATATTACAACAGTAACCTAACAAAACAGTTTTCAGCGTTTGAAAAATTGATATATGCTTAGACATTCCAGGAGGTCGGCGAAGATTCGAAGCTAGCGAAAAGTTTCGACAGATTACGCTCCATAGTTAGAAAAAAGGGTTTTCTTATATCTAAAAGCAAAGAGACTGAAAAAAAATCGAAGCTAGAGGAGTTAGTTAATGAGTTTATGGTGCAACACCGCGCCATGAAGGAGAAAAAAACGTCAATTCCTAACGAACAGAGGTTCTCGGGTTCCATACAAGAGACTATACTCTTACCCCACCACAATATCTACAGTCATAGTTACCAAGAAGCACTTAACAGGTAAACGAAGTAAATGAGAATAGAACTCGTAGCTCGTAGATAAGCCTACCACGAAGACAAAGATATCGGATTCGATCCTCAATCAAAATAAAACATTTATAATTTATTATTTATTCGGTCTTAGTCTTGACAGTTGATTCATTGAGGATATCAGAGGCCCTTGAAATTATACCGCTTAAGCAGCATAAAAAGTTGACATCACAACCAAAGTGCGGCTGTATTCTCTTATCATTTGGAAACCCGTCTGCTCTGTTGCCCACTATACCATAAAGGGGTGAAAAAAAGCTTGGCCTTGTAAGCTGCTGTGACGACATGGGGATAATATTATTATATTTTCTTTACCGTGGCAATGTTTAAATACTATCTCCCTCTTAAAAGAAAATATGCTGACGAACTAATTCGGCCAGTTCTTCTCGTAAATGCAAAGTGAAGGCAGTTCTAATCTCACAGTCGCTGTCAAAAGAGATCGAATAAAATTATAAATTTTACCAGGGATCAAATCCGGCCTCTATAACGTTTTTGCTTACAAGATCGCTCGACGCTGTTTTTACTAAATATATTATAGAACCGTATAAAATTCAATTATTTGAATATATCGTTACAGGCCAATATCAGTGGGTTCAGATTTTGCATATCCACATCTCTACCAAGTCGGGAATAACCAAGGTAGCCAAGAGACACTTAAAGACGTCAGAGATCTGGCCGCTGAGCACAAAATTACAAGTATTCGGGAGGATTCGAAAGAAAATCTTGATGACACGTGTGACCAAGTTGCGGCTCAAAGGCTACTCAATCAAATGTCTTCAGGATACCACACACAACCGTCTGATTCAAGGGGTAAGTTTTGTATAGATCCTTGAAAAACATTTAGGGATTCACTTTTTTGGTACGGTTTCCCTCTGTTGGCCATAGCAACCTTTACAGCTTCAAGTGTCGGCTTAACGGCTCGCCTAAAAATTTGTGTTTTCCGCCACTAACACAAAGACGAGTTTCTTACGAGACTCGACCCGTCCTGGGGAATATCAGTCAGCCTGAAGGGCTGGATAGTATCTCATCGATGTGATACTGACAACATAAACCAGTCCACATTACTTTATTAGCTTTACTGTGTTTCATTGAATGACTGAGGATATCGGATGCCCTTGAAATTATATCGGTACAGCGACGTTAAAAGTCGCAACATAATCAAAGCGCAAATTGTTGCATGGGAGTCCATGGGTGGGGGTGACCTCTTTATAGAAAAGATAATATAACATCCTTAATAGAAATACTTTTCAGATGACAATGAACATTATGAAATGGCCCAAATGTCATGTAAAACGACACCAGAGAAGTCCAAGCGGCACGAACTGGCCAAGCTCTCACGTGAGATGATTAAAAAAGCCGACGAAGACGATATGAAGCATCCATGGCAGACCCTGGTCTCCTATGTTGATGAATTGACCGTGGGAGGACGTAAGAACTCCCAGGGCCAGTACATCGATCCGATGGGCAAGTTTCCCGGTTTCGGCAAACGGAAAGAGCCTAAGGAACCTGAGAACTGTTTTCCCCGACAGTGCTATAATGCGTAAGGTTTTTTTAGTCTTCACTCTGTCATGAGAGTAAATAATAATATATTTCACAATAATTTTCCATAGTTTTCACAAATTATACGTTTATGAACAACATAATTAATTCGCTATGTTTTTTTAACATATTTTGTGTTATTTGTATCGCTTATTTTATAGGACCGGGAATATT
>DWCF01003687.1:0-18807 GCA_018230265.1 Delias oraia
AACGAAATCTGTTAAGCGGTTTAAGAGTCCATTGAGGACAAACATTGTGACACGAGATTTATATATATTAAGATAAAGAGTTGTCGTTAAATGGAGAGAAGAAAAATCAGTCTATGGAAGATAAGCTAAACCAACTTAACCCAATTTATTTCAACGCTTTAGGGAGTTTGTCGTTAAATCGAGACACGTTACATGTAGTTTACACTTTAAATAAAATCCTATTCTTACCAACTCGATCCCTAACAAATTTGCATTCCTAATGAACTCGAATAACAGACACCCTTTATCCGAAAAAGCCAGGTGTCGCCTTGTTCAGAAGCTCGCTTATTTTACTAGACATCAATATAAGTCAATAAATAATAGTGGTGAAATGAATTAGTTATATATTCTGCTTGCTTTTTATTTCCGTGAATGATTTTTAAAATTATGAAGTAACATTGTAAGTTACTTAATTTTTAAGAAATTCAATTATACACATTAAAAGTTTAGCTTTCAAAAGAAAAATGCGAAAGTATATTTCTATTTATGTGTTCTTACTGATTAACTATTTCTTCAAACTTAAAAGTAACCTGATTTGGTGTGGAGTTACACCGTCATGCAATTATGTCAGATATTGTTACGATGTTATTATTGATATTGTCTTGCAAACGCGAATTATCGTATCATTTTTTTATTTTTTTTTTCTATAAACTTTGCGATTTTCTTACATTTAATATTACGAGCAGCGATAACAGTGGGTATATTTTACCCAGTGTGGGAATGGCCGGTCCTGTTAAGGATCAAATGGGTACAAACATGAGCCAATTGGCACCCGCGCATCGGAATAAGAAGCGAGCCATTGCGCACACAGCAACCTCAGTTGTCGCCATGGCTAATCCTCCGCCACAACCTATTCGTAAGTGTAATTTATACTCCTACTTTCATTTTTATACAATTCTGTTTGAACTCTTGAGAAAAATACTTATTATAGGTAAGTAGTTTTTAAATATGACTATATTGCATTTGGTTGAGGCGCTTCTGCTTTGCAAATTAAATAATTTTTAACCAACTTTCAAAAAAACTAAAAAGATAATCAATTCGACGTGTATTATTCTGGCTTTGTTTCCCTGCTATCTCATCAATGTAGTCAAAAAGAAAACCTATCAAAATGCTACGCTATTTGGGTAGATAATTCACGCACGTGCATGATACTATTTTGTTCATAACTCGATAAAATATGAATCTTTATCGGCATAATTACTTGTTATTCTATTCAATTATGAAGATTAGATCTATAGTTTTCGAGATAATGAGATTTCAAATATTTAAAAAAATATTTTACCTTGAATATGGGAATAAACTGCATACATATATACAATCCATATTTAAATAGTTTCCTTTATCACAAGGAAAGCGAAGCAATATTTTAAATGGTACGGAGGAAAGCTTGTCAACTGAAAAAAAATTATAAAATAATACCGTTTACGCGTTTTTTGGAACGTCTATATCTCAATAAAATATTAGTCCATCTCTAAGAATGATATATTATTAGATAGAAAATTAATTGAATGAAATTTAGTAGAAAATCGATAAGGTAAAATATTTATATATGTATTATATTTATCTAAAGGTTATTTGTAAAGGCTATCTGTAAATTGTAATATTTCACAAATTATCTTCACATGCTTAGCACATAGAAGTTTGTAAACTGGATTTATATTTTATATGAATGCTGCTACTTTAAACTTATGTGTGACTCGCTTCGCTTTTATATTAAATTTTCTTGTTTGCCCTGTTAAATATTTATAATATATTGTATAGTTTTGAATATATTAGTTCTGCAAGAAATGCTCAAAAAGCTGCGATTTCCTCGAAGTTTTTTGAGTCTGTATTTTGAATCTTTATCAATAAATTACACATTGTAAATTCTCCTTTTAATTGCTAATAATAATAAGTAAAGATTAATAAAACTTGACTCATTTTTAGAAATGTGAGGTAACAACAAAGAATAATTTGTAATAAATTCAATTTGACTCTGTAAATGTATTTGAGATATTTAGTTAATAAGTTAAGTAGATAAGTTTTAGATTATATAAGCATGCATGCTAACAAACGTAATGGTTTAAAAGAGCCATTCAAAAGTATAAAACAAAAATAATTTAAAAAAAAATGTTTAACCTAACTAACTAACCTAACTCAAAATGTCGAAAAGAGCCAGCGCGGCACTATTGACTTTTGTTAGGTGACAATAAATTTTTTATCACTGTCACGTCATTAGAGTTTTCTTGATTGCATGTACTTACGGTGACTGTGATGCACCTTTTTTTATTAACCCGTCGGAGAGCTATGCTGAAGAATATGCGGACGCATTAAATGGGCCAGCTCGACCGAAGTCATACCACGGACTTACAGAATACTCAACGTGACACGGTACTTGTTCTGTGTTTCGCTGAGTGAGTGAGGATAACGGAGGCCTTTAAAAAATGCCGCTTGAGTGGCGTAAAACGCCGGCAACACAACCAATGCGCGGATTGTGGCGTGGTTGTCCATGTGCGGCGGTATTCTCTTACCATATAGGAGACCCACTTGCTCCGTTGTCCGCTATACCATAATTTTTTTTTTCTTAAGATGGATTTGGAATCGGTCGTTTGTGCGCTTGTTATTACTTATTAGAAACAGGACAAAAATAACGGTAAAAATTATTCTGCTCATCCACTATGGAGTGATAGACTAATAAGTGAAAAGGTCTACACCATGTTTGTAAAACTACATGATTATCCGGGCATGGTTTTACGTCAGTTTCGAATGATTTTCACAAGTCTCGATGAATTACCTATTAAGTTTACTACCATATCCTACAACGACACAAAAATGTGATTATCCATTCCTGCAGAAGAGAGACTGAAGGCAGCTTTAAGGATTAGATGACATTTTATCACCAATGGGAGTACAGTTATTTAAACCTGCGGACGCGGTGACGGTCACGTCACTGTCATGTTGCTGGATCGCACTGACAAAAAAATGGCCCAAAAGTCATGTATTTAAGTGCACGTATCACCATACGGGTTCCTAACCACAGTGGAAGTAAACAAAAAGTCGCCAGTGTGCGCTGGCTCTAAAAGTAAAAACAATCGTTATTATATGATAAATGAGTTAAATATCAAAGTAATCCGTTGTTTTTAATGTTATTGTCCAACCATACAATACCTATATTTTTTGTATGTGTAAATTGTTTTTGTTGTTTTCAATTTAGACTCACCCCTCAATGCTTTTGTGAACTGTAAATCTAGGTTTAAACAAATTCACAGTGTATTTGGCATCAACAAAAAACAACGCCTCATTTATTATATAAATACAGTAATTTTTTACTTTGTGACGTTTGAGATCGTTTGAATTTTTTTCCAAAAATGTTTTTAATGCTATAGAAGCACCAGTGCCGAATTTAGCTAACATTCGCCGACCGCCGTTGCCTACTCCACCAGCGATGTATCATGAACAAAATATCAAGGAATCACCACCGAGCTCACCAGGTTTGTAGATTTTTATTCGACCGTAGCCTGGGATCTCTCTAGAAAACATCTAAACGCATTTCTATTATTTTATTAGAGGTCAAAAAACATTAAAACATTGCCCTCACTTTTGTTATCGGATTTAAAATAACTTAAATGGTAATCCAGGATGTCAGCTACCTCCTTACCAAATTTCATTAAATTGTAATAATTCTAGTAGTAGTAGTAGTAGTAGTAATTGTAGTATTTCCTAAGTTATAAATGGCTAAATTGTTTTGTCTTCCCGGAATCTCTCGTCTAACACTTGACCTTTATTGTATGGTATTAAAAATCATGTTTACTTTTAAGTATTATTACGAAACGTTGTATAGGAGAACAGAAAAGTGTTATTTTTAGATATTTTCAGACATGTCAAACAATTGTTTTTTATGATTTTCATAAAAAACAATTGTTTGACTCATCACGCCTAGAAATTTCTATTCAGGCGCCATCTGCCGCTACCTACAATATGCCGCCGAGACATTTGTAGTTTGCAAACAATTAAGTGATTGTTTGTTCTTTCCGAACCTCTTCACTAACTTTATAGTATTGTAATAAATAAGGGTCGTATGTATGAGAGTAGGGAAGTGTGATTTTTAGAATTTTCAAATGTTTTTATTCATTTATCAGATCCCTGAACTTCAAGGCTTATTCTAAAAAACGACTTAACTTAATCGTTCAAGTTGAACGGCTGGATCGATTTTCTCGAGTTTTAGTGAGATTAACGCACAGTAATTGAGTTTTATATACATATAATATGCATATATAGGTAAATGTTTATATATGCCAATTACAATTCAATAGATACCTACCACGGGTACTACAATGTTTCGTTACATTATAAACTCGAACGTGTGTCAACGAATCCAAGATTTATTCATGGTCAAATTCATGAAGGTTGCTGTTTTCACATAAATATGCTATTACGGTCGTTTCAGCTCAGTTTCTTACTTTTTCAGGTTCAGAGCGGCCACTAAAACCAAAGTTTGAAAACAAGTGAGTCACATTAAAATATTATCACCCTTGGTAAATTGATAAAGTATTATTTGTCATCAAAGATCTTTGAAACTTAACAATATTTTTCTATCACATACTTTTTCTATTTTTTTGTTTAGTATGCTGATTTGCTATACTTTTTAATTACAAATATATTTAATACTAAAGTAAGGTTTTTTTAAGGATTTTATTAAGACACTGTCTAAGCCTGGATTTTAAAAAATTAGTCGTCTCCCGTTTTAGCGCAATTTTTGACAGCAATTTACTATTCATATAACCATGGACATTTCAGAATGAGTGCAATTTGCAGCGCTCCTCATATGCTTGGCAACGAGTTAAATCCTGAAAGCGGTGCCGCAGCTCGCTTGCAAGAACAGCTCAATGCAGAACTGGCAGCGCACGCGGCTGGCAGTACCGGGCCCGAACAAATCATAGCACCACCACTTATGAATAAAGCCGCACCGGTAAGTTTTGCTTAAAAGCAAGTATAAATTGTAATATGAACAATCATCGACAATGTAACTTATCATATGTAATATGTATAATAGAATTTTTGGTACCTTCCACCAAATGATTATCTATTAATAATGTCCGTTGTATAGTTACAGCTATAAATACATACATATAAAACCGTAATTTTCGGATGTTTAATTCTCTTCAAAAAACAAATCAAATTCAACATTCAGGCTTCACTTAAATGTTAAAGGTTTAAATTAGGAAGCAACATTGTAGAAAATATTTTCCTATCAGTAAGAATATTCAAAAATTGCATTTATTCAGATGGGTGGTACAAATGCAGGAAGGGGTACATCGAGCGCGCAAAGCTTGGACCAACTTCTTGAGAGACAATGGGAGCAGGGATCCCAATTTCTCATGGAGCAAGCCCAACACTTCGACAGTAAGTTGTAACGACAATAGCTTGTAACACTCTCAAGTTATAACATTATTAATCGTATAAGTAATCTTTTTTTCATAAATGAGTACTTAAATGAATATAATTATTATAGAGTTTTTCCTATAAAACACATGTTGGTTGCGGCTTTGAGATAAGTATTAGGTCGTCGTACAATGGTCCATTTATGATAATTAATTTAAATGTTTTAGTAGCTAATATTGCAGATGCTACGTTCGATGTTTTTATGCATGAAACATACGTGCATGTGTTATAATTTTGCGTGTTTTACTTTTTTAAAATACATACATTCAATGTTCAATGTTTTTCTGTACCCTTTCTTAAATAACAAATAAATTAACAATATTCATGTTACGAATAATATTACTATACATTATACACATTTTCATTGCAAAAATTTAAATAAACTTTTTAACTATCACATATTTCTCTTATTCGAAACTGACTAAATGGGCTTTTAAATTTTAGAAAGATAATTTTTGTATAAATATTTAGAAAAAGTACTATAAAAAATATTATATTTTAAAATTGAATGCACTCTATAGAGTAACATAGTTTACTGCCGCGATAATGTTATTTTATAAATGATTTTTCTAACTATAATTATCAAAATTTAGTATTACAATTTTAGGATTTTTATTCACTACAAGCACTGAATCAGAACAGATGTAATAAACTTATTTATTTACTTATATTAACTTGACGTGAAAAAGCAATTCACATCGGGCTTATCAGTCATTTGAACACCTGACGCTTTCTAACGCTGGGATTCTACACAGAATACGTAATTAAATTAGTCGATTTTTCAACTTTAAGTAGCCATCTCTTTTAGTTACGGTTTCTATAATACAAGGTACATTAATTAAATCATGTAATCGATGCCCTAGCAAATCGTAGATTATAGATCCCGGGCTTAAGTGCGATCCTGAGACTGGATTTAAATTTAACAGTTGCTTCGTTGCTGTCCTGTCTGCACCAACTCCGAACAGAGAATGTCCGTTTAGAAGAACACGTTGGCAATTTACTTCAGCGCCGTGATCACTTACTGGCTGTCAATGCCCGCCTTGCAATACCGCTCACTGACGGTAGGATTAATTTCTTTTTGTTATTCCATAAGGATATACTTTAAAGGCCGTTCATAAGTTATAGTTCTTTCACGTTTCAAGGAGTAGTGGAGATTTCTTTTATACTCGATGCGATTGAATTGCATAGCTTATGGGTCGCCTTATAAATTGTATCCTTTTTACAATCGCAAATAATTCGCATATATTTTCATTCGTTTAGCATGTCCTTAAGAAAGCACTTCTTTACAATATTTCGTTGTAATTAAATATTAGCTTTCACCATCGACTTCATGCACGCTTTTAATTGTTTGCAATGTAAGATACATACAAATGTGTCGTACAATGTTTTTGTACAAAGCCGTAACCAGTAATAAAATTATTGAATTATTGGTAGATTATAAAAGGTGAGATTTTTTAACTTCTCACACAATTTGAAGACAGGATTCAACATTTTTACCATTTAATTTAAAAGCAATGTTTTAAATATTATTATTATTTAAATTATATTTTAATTGGTTTATTTATTTTTTATGACAATTGAAATGAACCTTGACGAACGAGCTTCGAAGAATTCCAGACATCGAATTATCTATCTAGTATATATCAACATTTAACATTTTTAGAAAGTATTATTCCTTATTTTATATTCTATCACGACATTTTTTAGATTTATAATATATAGTTTCATACTGATAGTTGTATACTATTAGTAGAAGTAAGTAATGAGCTTATTTTAAATTCGATATTGTTCTGTTTGCAACAATTATGAAAATATATATTAAATAATAACTAAATTTAAATTTCTATGAAACATATCATTCGATAATGTACCATCAAAACATAGAGCCTGAAATTTTATACTTTAATTTTGGATTTATGCATGATTCTTCGTAGTTGCTCCTTAGGAATTAACAAACGCTTCTGTTTTTATAGCCGCGAAGGAGCCTAATTAAATATATAAGTTTAATAATAGTCAGATTTCATTTAATTATAAAGTCCTTTCACTTTGAGTTGTAGTTCGGTTTGAAATTTACATAATTATTGATGAAATTTTGTGTAATATAGTGATAGGGCCACCAGATACTCAACGGTGCCCGCGTGACATTCCTGCACAGGCGAAACCTCTGCCGCCGCCGACCAGATCCGCAGAAACATTGAATGCAGACAGACAACACCAGGTAAGCACTTATAATGTCTGAATATCCCTCTATAACTAATATATTTAAAAACTACTCCAAGCGTATTTTTTCAAATTGAAAGATAAAACAGTTGATTTAGTCAATTGTAATCTTGATCATGATGTTGGTGATTTTATCTTTTATTTTCTTGGCTATTAAACGATCATTTCTATAAAAATAAGTATATAATTTCTATAAAGTTAAATAGATACATTTTTGATATATTAAAAAATAAGTTTGTCTATGATCATAAATAATCATAATGGCATGGATTTCTAGGTGTGTTACGTAGATATTACGGAATTTGTTTTATATTAACGTTGCTAATTCCATGTGCACCAATATAAATGCGGCTTCGTTTGGAGTAGAATATAGATGTTACGAAATTTAATTCAACTTTTTACCTAGTAAATATTGACAAATAGAATTGTGCCAAATAGGAAAATCCTTTAACCATACCTGATAATTTAATTAAATTTAAGTGGCTCGCTTCAGATCCAAGTGGTTTCCTCTATTTTACCGATATAGCATCGTTATTGTAAGATCGCTTAATTTATTCGCCTCGCTTGATTAGTTTACGAAGTCTCCTAGAACGTCCTATGTTGTAAAGAACTACACCGTGCATAATAGTTATAATGTAATCATGAGAGCCGCATGAAAATCTGTTCTGCGGATTTTATGGACAAAGTCTTTTCAAAGCTGTTTGGATCCAGATGTCAATGTCTTATAATTGTCATTCTACCATTATGTGTATATTGTTAATTAAACGTAAAAATGTTCATCTGTTTCTGATATTTTTTCGTTGAATAAATTGCATGTTTATGTCTAACTTTTATAGCATTTGATGTTACATACATTATTATATAAAATATAAAGTACAATTATGAAACAGAAGCGATTTTCTTTCTCGGTGTTCTTCTTCTTGTTCTTGGTGATGGCAACAATGATAGCAAATAGACTTTATAATTTATAGAGAGTGTTTTATTTGTTTTTAGTCTCTTGCTATGGATCAAGTAAACAGATACTTTTGAGTGCGTAAAGTAATGGGGCTTGTTTGACCTTAGCTGATAATGCGCGAAGTACAGCCAAAACCGCCCAGCTGAAATGAAGCGGGCGGCAGCGGGGTGCCTCGGCAGCCGGACCCGCTGCGAACTGTCCAGGCCTACATTCATATCGAGCATCAACAGCGGCGCAGGCCCGACTTCTCAATCGAATCTATACTCAAATACGATTAGGTGAAAACGCATAGCTTAAGTATCCATCTTTCAATATTGATACAATGCTCTATTTTGCTTCTCCATTTTCTGTGCAATAACTGAGTAGTCATGTTTTAATTTAATTATTAATGTTATTGTTGTATATATAATTTTGATTGCAATATTTTCATAATAAAACATGCGGGGTTACAACTGTTAGCACCAAAAGACTGAAAGTTTACACGAACCAGTATCTAAATATGTTTATTTAGACTACGTATCCTTAGTAATTAATAGATGGAGCATTATATTTCAATGAACGCCTAAGGTCATTAGGTTGTAAAATTCGTTTGGAATTAAATACGTAACTTGTGATTCAATTGAAAACTGATTAAAATATTATAATTATAACTCTTATCAATAATATGATTGGTAAAATATTTTAAACAGATAAATAACATTTGATGGTATTATAATTATTATCAAGTGACCAAAAATTTAAGATTTATTATTTATTGGATTAATGGTTATTTTTATTTTATGGAAATGGTTGTAAATGAGCAGGAAGCTTACTTAAGGTGAGCGGTCATCTGCTCATAAACACCCTTAGACCTTTCATGGCCACGGGTGCGTTGGCGGTCTTTAAAAAATGTTTAGAGTAATGTTGGCATTTTATTTTGTGTTTACTTTTAAGTGCTATTTTAAGTTATTTTTTCTTGAATATTTGCGGTTTATTGTTAACAATTTTTTTTTATAATTTTAACGCTTGCATAATGGTTATTTAAAAATTTGTATAATATCAAATAATATGTGTAGAAACAATATTACTATGTGTACTGAGTAAATTTGTCTAGTTCGGTTGAGTCTTTAAATATCTAGGAACTTGGTTCAACGTAATGGTACTTTGGAAGTTTTTCACTGTAACGCAAATAAATTGGTCGTTTTATAGATTTCGTAAGAACAAAATTTTCTTTATAAAACAGTAATGACAGTAGATTAAACCATATTTGATGTTTTCATGTAATTTATAAGACGTTAGGTCTTAGTTATAAGAAATGATACGATTGTTTTAATTCTGAAGGGTTGATGTTGTTGGTGTATGAAAAATATTAATAATAACGCAGATAAAACTAATAAGCGGCGTTGCAAGCTACGGGAACATCTTTTGTTAGAATTCTAATAAAAACTAAACAAATTATCTACGCTATATAAATTTTTTCTAACACGCGAACAAATGTCTTCGAGGTTACAAATGAATGTTCCCTTGGGCCGATGCCCTGGTGGCTGACCAACAAGTACACAGCTGTATCTATATAAAAAAATTGCATATATATATAATAATTTATGTGTCGCTTTATGTGAATAATCACTGGTGTAATAAGCAAACATATGAAAGCTTTTTATGTCAATGTATAACTTTTAGGTAAATATCTGGTAATCTATTGTTTTTAGTTCTTTTTAAATTCAATTTCTGCATTCATAGATCCAATATTTTTATTTGCACCATTCAGTAATGCGCGGGTGGCCTTGTTGACCAAACAGCAGCCAAATAATGGTTGAATAACCTGATAATTTTATAATTTGATTAGATTTTTTTTTATATTTCGAATTAAAGTAAAATCAATGTTACGTAATGTTGAAACCATAAGCGATATTTGGTATCGCGATTTAGGTACTAGGATGCATAATAAATATTATAGTTTTGTTTTAAACTATAATAATTATAATATTATTTTCTTGATTATAAGTGTCAATTTTATCACAAAATAATTAAGTTGCTAAATAATTGTAATGGTTACTTTTATGGTAACTAACACTATTTTGATTCATTTGTATCATAATTACCACCACCTCACCAGCACCATTACCACCATTGGATGTCGATTAATTGTAATTAATGTGATGATATATTAATAAAAGTGGTATAATACTTATATATTTTTTATTTAAAACATCTCTTATTCCCTTTTATATTATGGTTATAAATGATGTCAATGAAAGACAATATATGAAAAGGATAGTGGATATATATAAGATATATTTTTTAAAATTTGCAGAATTAATAGTATCGATAAGACATATTATTAATATTAAAAAGTAATCAAGCTGTTTTTTAATCGCTTATAATAATAATTACGAAATTTTATCATCGTAATATCGTTATCTGATAATTATTTCCACAGTTGTCCTCATATTAAGTAATATTTCATTTACTATGCTCAACAATTATCTGATCTTTCTACAACATACAACTCACTTTCAAAAAATAAAAAATTTGTCGTTAACTTTTGTAACATGTACTCGTTCGATATTAATTGGCACCTTAGGGTAGTTAGGTTAAGGTTGGAGCAGGGGCTATTTTAAAAGGCTCATAAATAGGTTATATGATACATTTTCTTTTCCATTCATAATAAGGCGTCCGTGGACCGACTTTGGAGAATGTGCCTTAAATCTACCATTGCAGAATCGATAATTTTCAGGATATTTAAATATGTATAGTAATTTAATGTGATAAAATGCCTGACGTAAATGAGCATACTATAAAAAGAAATAAATACTATAGAAAGAAACTGACTTCAAAGTGATAGTCATTTTTAAATAATTGAAAATTAATGTAATTTTTTAATAATTTACAATTTTTCATGTAGATAAAAGAATGTATGCATAGTTATTTTTCAGTTTTAGATCATTTGGAGTTCAATTTTTCTAAATAATTCATAATTCCAACCTAAATAATTATTTTATATGAATGAGCTATTTTTGTTACTGAGTTACGTTTTTCGTTACTTAATTATTGTGCCCCTCAAAATATTACAAATCTAATGACGGAATTCGATACTGCAGCGCTTTGGACCTAATAATTCGTATTCATCATCATCATTTCAGCCGTAAGACGTCCACTGCTGGATATAGTCCTCTCCCTTGAACTTTCATGAATACCTATCGGAGGCGACCTGCATACAGCGTCTTCCGGTGACCTTTATAAGGTCGTCTGTCCACCTTATGGGTGGATTAGTATTGAATGTTGGAATTTAAAAAAATATTTAAGATTTAACAAGTGTATGAATTTTTAAAATTATTATTGCAATCATGCCGAAATCAAAATGATGTCACAATTATCCATAAAACGAAACACATTTAACATGAAATACATTTTTATTCATGACATACTTAGGTACGTAATATCATTCTGAATAAGATAATTACAATTTAATAATCGCATTGATTAAAGTGATCAATTAGATAGATATCATTACATAATTTTGAGAATTGCTACAATTTCAGTCATGTATGTATGTATATGTACCTGTATGTATATGAAATTTTTTTTCCCCCAAAACAAATTTCCATAATTATCGAATCGAAAAATCGAATGATTTATTACCAACAAGGTTTGTTGCTAGTTTATTTTAAATATTAAATATCTTTAGATAATCAAATGATTTTTTACGCCTGTAGTAGTGTAATTAACTTTATATCAATGAACCCTAATCAGATAACCAAGACTCTATCAATACAAAATGACAATTATAAGTTATCATTATTACCATTGTGTTACCGACGCTGATGACACGAACCTTTTCATCTCAGACACCTCAAGATGTGTACGTTGAATAAATGTGGAATTATAGCCGCAGTGCTTGGCGTGATATTAGTAATACTTAGTTGTATAGTGAGCTTCGTTGTTGTCCCAATTGTAATAGAGAACATAGTTATTTCTGTAAGTATATTCAATACTTGTAAATGTAAATATATTTTTTCCAAAGAATGCAATCACCTTTTATATATTATTTCAGGAAGTAGCTTTGGTTAATGACACCGAAGCCATGGATAGATTTAAGGAAATACCGTTTCCATTGAATTTTAAAGTGAGAGTTTTTAACATATCGAATCCCGATGAGGTCAATGCTGGCGGAGTACCAATGGTCACCGAAATGGGTCCATATATTTATAAGTAAGTTGATATGTGTACATCCTATAACCCATGTTGCTGTTTTAGTTTTGTTTAAATGTAAATTGCGTGTGTTAAATAGTTTTTTATGGTATAGCGGGCAACGGATTTTGTCTTAGGTAAGAGACCATCACCACAATCTGCGATTTGGATGTGTTGCCTCCCTTTTAGGCCACTTAAGCGGTATCATATGAAGATCCGATTACCTCTCGTACTGAGCGAAACACAGCTGCATATGCTGTGCACATGGTTACAGTTCGAACGAGTTCACCCAATTAGTGCGTTAGCATATGCATCCCTCTCCTCCCTCCCTCCCCGCTCTCTCATGGTAGCGACAATAAATAGTTATTTAATTAGAGTACAATATCGTTATATTGGTAAGGAGAATGCCATAGACAAATAATAAATAAAGAATTTATACAATATACATAATATGATGGATAATATAACTTTATTGATAAAATGAGTATTAAAAAATATTATTTTTAATAGAATGTACCATACTAGAGAAGTAGAAGACTATGAAGAGGATATTATAAAATACCGCACGAGAAATATTTTTGAATTCGACCCTGAAGCCTCATTTCCTTACACTGAAGACGATTTTGTCACTGTTGTTAACGTTCCTTTTCACGTAAGTAACAATTTACAAATCAAATCAAATCAATGATTCTTTATTTATCAAAAGATTTAACTATCACATGATAAATGTGATTTATTTACAACGACTGTGGACGTCAAAGACGTTTACTTATAATTAAGTTTATGCCGTTACCAAAACGCTAGTGCCGAAGGAACAGCAATAAACTGCCGCATTTTCGCCATTTTCTCTAATGACGCAACTTTTATTATGTTCAACTTTTTATATGTGGACTTGTGGACTTGAGCTTACATTGTTATGTTTAAATATTATATAGCTACTTCGTGTTCTATACAAAACAGTTATATGTATAGGCTTCCATGCCAAGCTGCTAGCCACTTCCTGCTCATTACGGAAATCAGCAGTCCTATAATAAGACTTTTTACAAAGTAAATGTAGTACATTTTGAATTTGTAAAGGATCTAATATTTTTATTTTTTTAATATGCACACAAATGCAGTATTATATAAACAATGCCGAATCCTTCTTATTTTATTGAAATCCCTTCTAAACTATTTTTATTAAAAAAGTTCTGCAATTGGCTTAATCTGTAATATATTTTATTAGCAAGACAAATTCTAATATTTAAATATTGGTTAATATCTAGTATAATATAATAATATCTACAAAAACATTTCGTTTCACAATAAAAATACTATAAATCAATCTTTTGCATAGCGAAAATATTATGAAACGTATGTTCATATACAGCGTACATAAGCAAAGCGATATTAGAAAATTAAATCAATTATTTACGCACTAACATCTGATATATTAGCATCATTCTAAAGGGCCACTGAATATATTTATCATTTCGTATGTGAAGCTTTTTATAAAAATGATAACTGTTATTCTAAAAATGATACACCGATTATAATTTGTGGTATTTAGTGATAGAATTATTTGTCTCTCTCTCTTATTTTAGTTTTGATATCAGCCTTCGAATAAATATTACTTGAGTCTTCTATTTAGTTATTTTTTTTATTCTATAGCAGGTGAGTCTCCTATATGGTAAGAGAGCACCGCCGCCAATGAACAACCGCGCCCAAGTCCGCGCCTTGGTTGTGTTGCCGGCTTTTTAAGCCGCTTCACTAATTTTATGTAAATAAAGTTGCACAGCTTTTAACAATTTTATTTATTTTAAAGAATTTAATTAGGAACATTAAATCATTTACGTTCAGTTTGCTTGAATTTTTCTCTTACGAAATAGTTATTTCATAAAAAAAACCAAAACAAGAGTCCGATAATATCATTTCGTTAAATATTAGATTTTCTTTTCATAAAGAAGCAAAGGTATGGTTAAATACTTATGTTCTACATTATTATGAGTTCTGAAAATAAATGCGTATGTTAGGCAGCAGGCGCTGTCAGTACTGCCTATGAAGTTTATCGTGCTTCCGGTAATATTGGAGATATACTATTGATAGAAGATTATTTTAATAAAGATTCGGTTTCTATTAATTAATTTCTATCTTATTATGGATGAATATACTGATTAGATGTGTTGACAGAGAACCTGTAAAATCTATCAACTTATTTAATATAGTGTTGAGATGTTCTTTAATTTATGGCCATTAATCACTTCTGTCCAGCAGTGGACGTCTTATAGCTGAAATGATGATGATCACCCCCAATGAAAAAGGTGATCTGTGTTTAAAACTAATGTGAAAATTATTTTAGACATGTTGTTATTTTTATTTAAGTTGAATTTTTCTAACTAAAATGTAATATTTTTGCATTATATTAAAACTTTTTTTAATAAAACTGAAACAGGACTTAAGTTGTAACAAACGGTTAAAGTCAAATTAATATATAGAAATTTATTAAATTTCAAATTACTTATGCAAATATTTATTAAAATATATTCATAGTGGTATTAAGAGTGACATTTTAAATTTTTTATATCCTACATCGGTTAGGGGCTTATCATTTCATAAACCTCCATTTAGAAAATAGTTTATTTTATCTTAATAACATTTCATTGCCATTTGTATCTAAGGATTGTGACACAGATAGGGATATCAAAAATTTGTTGAACGCTTGTTGAATTTATCGAAATTATACTAAGGCTAGATAAAAAAAGATACGTAGATTAAATGAATAATAGGTTATTAATAAATATATAATAATATAATAAATAATCATAAAAAAACATAAAAATAGCCGTTATTATAAATATTTTCATCATACTATTAATTACTGTTATTGTTGCATTGCAGCTCGTAATTTATAATGATAGCATTACAATCGGTACTTAAATAGAGTAAAAAAATGAAAAAGGAGCCTTTGTATTGTTTTGAGTTCCACACGCTGACATGAAGATACATAACTTTGTTGATTTGTCAATTTTACTATGAATGTACGTTATCCCAATAAAGAGGAAATTCCATAAAATAAGGCAATTGCGATAGATATTCCGTTATAGTTTTAATTAACAAAATACTCTACGCGGCTTTGCGTTTACTGTATATGTTGTAACGTGATGATCATTGATTACCTCCATATTAAAGTTTTAACTTTTTAAATGTTTTATACAATCATGTATATTGGTTTTCTTGATGTTTTGATAAAATAAATTTCAGGGCATTTTACAAATGGCTGAAAATCTGTTTCCATCGTTGATGGGAATGTTGAATCTTGGCTTAAATGGAGTTTTTGGGGACAATAATTCACCAATAATAACAGTACGCGTGGGTGATTTACTATTTGACGGTATCCCGATTTGTAAAGACGCAGGACTGATCGGAGGTATAGCCTGCACCCAAATTAGAGCAATAGGTGCTAATGTAAAAAATTTAGTCGAATTGGAAGATGGAACACTTGTTTTTACCATCCTTGACTATGTAAGTTATCTACGTACGTTCGCATATTTTACATATATTACTTATTGTATACCGAGCGTTATACAATGGCGTTTGAATGAGCGTTTTTTAAAGCAATTTGTGCCACGCACCATCTCTTTCTGGAATCAGCTTCCAGCGGGGGTATTTCCATATGAATACAACTTGGGGATCTTCAAGAAAAGAGCGTACACTTTACACAAGCCCGGCAATGCACTTGTGGCTCTGCAAGGGCTTGAGGTGTGCATGGGCGGAGAAACGCTTGCCCTAGGTGTGTGCTCCTGCTCGTGTGCCACCTTTATTATAAAAAATAACAATGCTCACACTACTTTTATTAAAAAACACTCAAGCATAAAAAGATAGTAGAAAAAAGGTTTCGCACAGAAGGGTATTAAATTTTTGAAATACTTGTGTTTTACCTCACACAATCCTTTCTCGCTGACCATGATAATTTTTAATATACTGTTTTATGCTAAGAGATGCTGCCGCCCATAAACAACCATACGCTCATTGGTGTGTTGCCGCCTTTTTATTATTATATTGTACAAATAACGTTATTGTTTCTATTTTTACAGAAAAACAATGCTGCTAGTGATTTGTATGAGGTATTTAGGGGAATTAACGATGTAAGCACACTCGGCATTATTAATTATTTTAATGGCTCAAGGTTTATTAACAATTGGAACACACAAACAGACGAAAATGATGAGAGTGTACCGGGTATTTGCAATATGGTTAATGGATCCGATTCAGCGATATATCCACCATTTGTCGATAGAGATAAATCTCTTTTCGCTATTAATTTAGATATATGCCGGTGAGACATGAATATTATTTATATTTGAAGCAGAATAAATTACAATGTTCCTTATAAAAAAATTATTAAACAAATGAATTAATCTGAGCAAACACGGCAATTTATACTCTTATCAGTGGTTATCGGTCTTATCCCGAAATATTATGTAGATAGTAATCAAGTTTTCTATAACTATATTGCAGTCCTAGATCATAAACAAATTAAAATGTTTTTTGCTAATATTATAAAAATAAGTATCAAAAATATCTCATCCGAAGGTCTGTGCAATTAAAATATCAATATGACACGGAGTACGATGGTATCCCAGTGGCAAGGTTTTCGGTTAACGAATGGTTTTTAGACAACCACGAAGGGTGTTTTTGTCTTAATGTGACAAAAGGAATCACAGACGAAAATGGTTGCTTATTAAAAGGCGCTATGGAGCTTTATAGCTGTGTCGGTAAGTTGTTTAAATGTTACTAGATATTATAACAATGCTTAATTATTTTCTAAACATATCATTTTATTTTCAAGAAGAAGAATAATTATAAAATCTTAGAAAAAATCTGATTATTTAAAGTTATTTGGTTAATTTTTAAGAAAGAGGACTAAGGTACTTATGGTACATAATTAATTAAAGAATTTATTCATATATAGTTATTTTATAAAACTATTGAAAGAGCAGTGTTTTCACGCTTTAAAGAGCAGTGTTTTCACGCTTTGATTATGTTGATGACTGTTTTTTCGACGGTTTAGCAACCACTCTCTCTGCAGTGAGTTGCGTGTATTGCGTGCTAGTATTGTGCGAGCCCGTTGTATTATTCCAGACGACTGTACAAAAATCCGTGTGGCTACACATGCATTATTGTGGCTTTCCCACGGGAAAAACTAGTGTTACAATTTGGCTGTAGCCAGGTGAAGACCTGGCTACAGTCAAATACTTCTAAAGAACAAATACAATTCATAGAATAAATTATAGAATCTGTAGCAGCACGGCATTAGCAGCACCGCGTTTGACCCAGCAGTGTGGGAGCGAGACAGGAGTGCCAGAGGAAGACCTCCCACAGTGCTGCCTCTGGTCGAACCCGGCGGTATCGGTGCGGTGCTCGCTACGGTTAACTACTTGGTTACTACCATTGGCGTTTCGGCGCGCCCCTGCCTCATACCAGCGCTGACGAGGTCATGACCCTAATCCGCAGCTCCCCCCCGCGCAAGTCTCCAGGCATAGACGCGATCTCGACCAAAGTAATTCGCTGCCTTCCGCCGCATCTCATCGCCCTCTTAGTAGCTATTTTTAACTGCCTACTCGACAGCTGCGCCTTCCCGGCGCAATGGCGAGAGGCAATAGTAGTAGGTATTCACAAGCCAGGCAAACCGAGGGACGACCCTGCTAGTTATCGCCCCATCAGTCTCCTCAACACTCTTTGCAAGCTGTATGAGAAGATTATCAAAAAACGTCTGTTAGATACTGCCTACGATCTCAACCTGATTCCGCACGAACAGTTCGGATTTAGACCCGCCCACTCTTGCGTACATCAAGTACATCGCGTCACCGAGCATATCCTTAGCAACCTAAACTCTCATTGCCGACCCAGGACGACGGGGGCTCTCTTCTTCGACGTGGCGAAGGCCTTCGACAAGGTCTGGCACAAGGGCTTGGTCTACAAGCTCTACACACTAAAGGTGCCATTGAGACTGATCCGCA
>DWCF01003688.1:0-18804 GCA_018230265.1 Delias oraia
GTTTCGGAAGGTGCAGTGGAGTCCTTCGCCTCTTTGGGTAATAGTCACAGTTCTATTGGAGCTGCACCTTCTTTATGATAAAAGATCACCGCCAACATGGACGATCGCGCCACAATCCGCACTTGATGTCTTGCTGGCAATCCACGCCGATTTTCATGGTTTAATTTCAAAGGCCTTCGATATCATCAGTCACTCATAGACACATTTACAGAATACTCAGCGTGAAATGGTACTTGTAATGTATTTCACAGAGTGAGTGACGATATCGGAGGCCCTTATAAGTGCCGCTTAAGCGGCGTAAAAAGCCGGCAACACAACTAATGCGCGGACTTACTAACGGGCACTTGCTTCGTTGTCCGCTGTAATATAAAAAAACACACAGTACAAGTACGCACGCTGAGTATTCTGTGAGCTCGTGGTATCATTTCGTACGAGCCAGCTCAATTAGTGCGTCAGAATATACTTCTGGGTGGCTCTCCCAGCTCCCTGCTTCTTAGCCAAGCTGACCCACCAATTTACCCAAATTGGTGGATCTGTCTGTGGGTGTGGGTGATTTGTCTGAAGTAATACCACAAACTCACAGAACATCCTTTAATAATACCTGTACTGTGTTTTGCTAGTGTCTGAGCATATCGGAGGCCCATGAAGTGTCGCTTGCTATTTAATCACCACAAAATAGCGCGCAACACATCCCAATACTGGATTGCGATGAAAAACTCCATGGGTGACGGTGAAATCTTACAATCAAAAAACCCAAAAATTCCCATTGTCCGTTATATAACAAAACATAATGTAATGTGAAATATAACCATGTAAAACTTTGCCATTTTCTTATGTTTTATGCTTTTAGCTTATAAAAAATAAAATATTTACCATATTGGAAAAACATGTAAGCTGGTGTACCGCCAAAGATCAATGATTTATTGTCAAAAATGAACGCTCGATCTGCATACTCCAAGTAAACGCTCGTAAAACTTATCTTGATCAATGTAATATATTTCCTATATTGCTGAAAAAGGATAAAATTCTCTAATTTCATTCAATTCAGGTAGCATCCGACAGGTATTCATGGAGGTCCAAGGAGAAGGCCTATGTCCAGCAGTGGACGTCTTACGGCTGAAATGATTATGATGAATCTAATGATATAAAACCAGCTTTTTGTAAAAAGCAGAAGGCAAACGAGCAGGTGATTTGCATAGGATTAGTGGTCAATGAGTACTCTTAATCCCAACAAAACGACGGATGCGTCGCTGGCGTTTTAGATATAAGTATCCTCTTTTTGAACCTGTTTATATTGAGTTTCACTGAGTGAGTGATGATATCAGAGGTCCGTGAAATTATACCCATCCAGCAGCGTTAGAAAGCCAACAGCACAACCAAAGCGTGGATTATGCCACTTTTGTCCATGGACTTTGAGGTGATACGGATGAAAGCTAAAAGTCTACAAACACACTATACAGACATCTTACCATTATTTTATCCTTGATGACGGCGATATAATTGTGTCGACCAGTATAATTCGGTATAATTATAATCTGCGAATGAAGACCTATATTTAAAGTAAAAATAGTAATATTTTACTATACAACAGATTAAATTAACAAGAATTAAAAAACAATAGAGAATAATAAAAGACATTAAAGACATACCCTCGGTTCTAGAAGCATAGCTATTGCCCAGCACAATTGAGCACGATAGTATTCATCCAAGGAGCCCACGTAGACATTCTTCACCTCTTCCAAGTCACACTCTTTCAGCAAACTCTGCGAGCGCAGGTGGGCGTATTCCGAGATAAACTGGCTGGTCTCATTCCACAGGCTCAGCTATTGGATAGAAGATATACAGCTTTACAGCCTAAATAGCTATGAAGTGGTTTCATAACCCTACCAAGAAGCGAGAGATATCAGAAATCCGATCCGAACAAAAAAAAATATAATTTATTCGGCCTTAAGAAGGGCTTCATAATGGCCGTAAAAACTGTTACATACTAATAAAATTTCCAATCAAATATTTGTTTTCCAATAGAAAACGCCAACTTCCGTTCGGTTTTTCACCGTGACGCAATGCAATTTTTCAATTTACTTCCAGAGCCAAGCGCGCTTAAAGAAGTTTAACTTCAAAAATTACTTTTGAAGTAACTTCGAGATCGGTTAGGTTGTCCAAAGGCAATGTTATGAGTATAAAAGCAAGGGCGCTCATTTATAACGATCAACTCTAACCAGTTATGCGATCTTCAATAACAGTTATAAGCTGCTCTTGATTCCAGTCCATACAGTCCAGTGTGGGGTCTAAAGTGGCATAAAAAGCCGGCAACAACATCAAAGCGAGAACTGTGGCGCGGTTGTCCATGGGCAGCGATGTTCTCTTTATTTTATTAGGTATGTTATCTTGAGGTTATGAGAACCATGGTCGTAGACACAGAACCCTCAGCGTGAAACGGTACTTGTACTATGTTTCGCAGAGTGAGTGAGGATATCGGAGGCCCTTAAAAAGTCCCGCTTAAGCGGCGTAAAAAGCTGGTAAAACAACCAATGCGCGGAATGTGGCGCGGTAGTTCATGGGCGGCGGTGTTCTCTTACCGTATTGGAGGCACACCTACTCTGTATAGCGGACGCTATACTATAAAAAAAATATCGTTAACCTACTTTGATTCTAAAAATGCAACTTATTGGTACTCACAGATATGAAGAATGTTAAATGTTCATCGACTGTTAAATCATCGATGAGCACCTCGCTGCGGTGGCAGTAGCCCATCATCGTCATCATCGATATTGGATTGCTGCCGGGCTTCATCTCTTCACCCAGTATCGTGATCATACCCGTATCGGGTACAGTTAGACCTAATACATATACTCCGTTTTAACAGACAATTGCGGACAAAAACTTAAATAAATACATATATATTATTGATCATATTTGAATAAATAAACGGTCCAGACAATTATAAATTATAATTTAATTTATAATTTATTCGGTCTCGGAAAGGGTTTGACAGTGGCCGGGCGAGTGTCTTAATACTGTCGCACCCTTGGAAGAGCCCATGGAAAAGCATATATGAACGCACTAATTGCACCGGCTCGTCCGAAGTGATACCACGGGCTCACAGAACACTCAACGTGAAACGGTACTTGTGCTGTGTTTCGCTGACTAAGTGATGATTTTATAGGCCTTTAAATATGCCGCTTGAGTGGCGTAAAAGGCCGGCAACACATGTTAGCTTAGAACCAGTGACAAAGGCCACTTTCTATCCGAATACAAAAATCGAGGGTAATATCATTAGTGTATATATTTTTTGTGTTTAGTGATGGATTCCTTAGAAATTATGCACTCGCCAGGTTACATACCGGACAGGACAATATATGCCGGGTCCAATAATTAAAAAATCATTATATAAATGTAATTAAAATTTAATTAGTCCTAGGTAATAAAATATATTAATATAATTATACTTTGAATAGTACCAAACTGGTATAACAAATAAAATTTAAAACCAAAAATTTGTTCCCCGCTAGAAAAGTAAATGCTTGTTTCCCAATAGCAAACACTCACTTCCGTTAGGTTTTTCACCGCAACGCAATGCAATCTTTCAATTTACTTCAAGCCCTGAACGCGCCTAAAGTTTCACTTCAAAAATTACTTTTAAAGTCATATCGAGATCAGTTTAAATTTCCAAAAATAATGTTATCCCAGCATATAAGCAATGGAACTAATTTATAATAATTAAATCTAACCGGTTATAAGATCTTCAATGACAGTATTCAATTCCACTTGAATCCGTTCAGCATACAACATCGTATATTCACCGCGATAAATGTCCAGCGTGAGATCTTTAATCACTTGACGTTCCATGATAGTCTGAATAATAATTTTATTACATATATTTTTTATTCTATAGCGGGCAACGGAGCGGGTGGGTCTTCTATATGGTAAGAGAACACCGCCGCCCATAAACAACCGCGCCACAGTCCGCGGTTTAGTAGTATTGCCGTTTTTACGCCACTTTTAGCGGCACTTGTAAGGGCCTCCGCTATCCTCACTCACTCAGCGAAAAACAGTACAAGTACCGTTTCACGTTGAGTATTCTGTGAGCCTGTTGTATATATAAGGAGTGCTGAAATATGATTTTTATCCATACCTTAGACACGTTTCGCATAGTTATCGCTTTGGCTGTCAACTCGTCCACTTCCTGCAAGTTATCGCGCTCTTTTCCCGTGGGCGTGTCTATCTGATGCAACTGCTCTATATCCTTTAGGACAATGCATAAACACCAATGATTTAAAACCTGATTTAAGAAATCCCTATTTAATATGGACAACGATATCAAAGAGAGCTCAACTTAAGTTAGTCATATATATTTCCAAACCTTAAACAGCCTAACAGCCAGTTTAAACAGCCTAAGTTTCTCCTTATTACATTAGCTATCTGACTGCAAAAATCCCGTTCGTCTAAAAGCTCATTAATATTACAAGCAGACACTCCAATTTTAGTTATTTGTATAGTTTCTGTCTGTGGAAGGGCTTGAAAGTGGCCGGGCGAGTGTCTAAACACTGTCTTACCCGTGGGAGAACCATGCTGACGTATCAATTGGGTCGAAATCTTACCATGAGCTCAAACAATAGGTACCAGTGTGAAACAATAACACTAGCTGATCGAGTGATACAAGAGCCCCACTAAGTTGTACCACTTAAGCAGTGTAAACAGCCGGCAACACAACCAAAATGCTATTTATATCGTGGCAGTCTATTTACCATCAAGGAGACCCAAATGCTCCGTTAACCACTCTATAATAGATGATAAATACCACGTAGAAAACTTACCTCTGCCTTTTTGAACACGATGGATTTCCACGAGACCTGACCACCGATCGCGGTCGCCTTGGCCGTTCTCTGAAGCAGCATCAGCAGGCCGAAGTACAGCAAGATTATAAACAGCCATGAAGTAACAGTATACATTGCAGAAAATACTTCTATACGTCCTTCATCTGCGTGCAAAGTAAAAACGGTTTTAATAACATTTTTATATTACTTTATTGTTGCTGAACTAAAACAATATAATAATATTATTTTGATCGACTTGACTGGAAAATACTATACTTTATGTATCAATTAGGATTTTACAATCACTTTTGAACGTGATTGACTCTACTACCGGTTCCAAACCTACCAAGAGCCGAGAAAAACCCGCGAAACAAACTCGGCGTAATTATTTATATAATATTTTATTATATTAATTATATATTAATTATAGTCATATAATATTTTATTTACCCTGATAATGCCTGATCGATCGCCATATGCCCAATGTATAGCGTCATCAATGAAGTCTCATGTTCTATAATATCCTTAGCTACACACGCGTTCCTTATAAAAATTCTTAAAATTATTAATTGAAACATTTTGAACACTTTCTGGCATCCTTTTTAGCAGCGTATACATTGCCCAATGAAAGATTTAGTAACTTTGCTAAGACTGTATTAAGGCATTCGAAGTTTGTTTCGTATCTGGTATTTTATGAGTGTTACAATTTCACTCAAATTCATGCCTATTTATATGGACCGAGATATCCCGCAAGATAGGAATGCGTAAAAACATCTCGCATTAAATAACAGGTAATGCAGCATCTTTGCTTCCTTTATAATACTTATTATTATTTAAGCCAAAAAAATCTTACGTCCAGTTTGCAATAAAGCGAATTCATTGAAACTGTTTTGCAACCCCAGAGGTGGTATCACGAGATGAAGAAAGAAAGTCAGCACAGCACTCTTTGTATCGAGCTGATGGTGTATGATCAGCTCAGCGACAAAGGTTTGCATCAGCGTGAACAGTGCGGTCCATGAAATCGCGACCCAGGCTGAAATATAAGCAAAGATAAAATTCGGACAGCGGATTTTTCATGGCGCCAAGACAATGGGGGCGCCGCGCCGCCACCTAATTATATTTGTTATCTAAATTATTGTTTTAGATATTTTGTAGTGGATATCGATAACTATTGTATAGTATGCATGTGTGTATAGCATGTGTGTGATGTGTATATATGTGAATATGTATTATACTTCCTTAAATTGTGTCCAGCCCCTCTTAAGTTATAATTTTTTTATAGTATAACGGCGATGTAGACAAATATCAAGAATTTGTGAAATCCTATGCTAGTTAAATGATTTATGATAACATTTTTTGATAAATTCATAACTCACTCAAAAGTCTTTTTAAACTTTAATTTTGAATCATTATCATCAGCCTATTCAAGTCCACTGCTGGACATAGCCTCCCCCAAAGACGCCCACCTGTTGCGATCTTGAGCGCTCTGGGTCAAGCGGTTGCCCGCGACCTTCGTGAGATCATCTTTCCATCGTGTGGTGGGACGACTCACTCTGCGTTTTTTTTTAATCATTTTTTTTTCAAAATTTGAATCATTTGAATTTTTAAATTTTATTTTTGTATTTTTAGCGTGAAACAGTACTTGTATTGTGTTTCGCAGAGTGAGTGAGGATGTTCTATTAGCATATAGGAGACCTACTTGCTCTGTTATCCGCTACACTATAAAAAAATGGCAACATACGAGGCTTCCGCGCCAGTCTCTTTCCAATCGTTGGTACGCGAGTATATAAAACTGTTATTTTAAAACGTTTTTAGACAGTTTTTCTCTGGGTAAAAACAATCCTTGTACTTCGAGAAAAATCACTTCAACCATTCCCGATATTTTCTCTTAGCAACACATTTCGCTTAAGCGGCTTAAAAAGCCGACAACACAACCATGCGCGCTCTGTTACGTTGTTGTTCATCGGCGGCGGTGTTCTCTTACCGTACAGAAGACCCATCTGCTCCGTTGTCCGCTACACTGTAAAAAAATCAGCCATTCGCTTTATATTAAACAATTCAGATGTTTATCATCTTACTCTTATATTGAAACAGGGAAATGATGAGCGCGACCATGATCATCACCGAGACATATGTCAGCAGCATAATGAAACTGTACAGCAGGTGTATCCAACGGAAGATGATGAGCAGCGTGGTGCTGGCCGCCGTGCACACGGGCAACACAGTCAGGTAGCCGTAGATAATCCAGCCGAGATACATAGCCGAATAGTCCACGTTGCGAAGACGCAGGGCGCGCTAAAAATTCAAAGTCATATTTTTTTTCATATAGGATAGCGGACAACGAAGCAGGTGCATCTATATGGTAAGAGAACATCAACGCTCATAGACAACCGCGCCACAGTCCGCGCATTGGCTGTGTTGCCGGCTTTTTACGCCACTTGAGCGGCATTTTTAAGGGTCTCCGATTGCCCCACTCACTCAGCGAAACACGCCTGGTTGTCTTTTGTAGGCATATCCATAAAAATTGAATAATTTATATAAATACTTACATACAAAAGATATAATACAAATTGATTGAATTTGAATACGAAATGTTTTCTTACTTTAAACCTAGTGAGAGATTCCTGCACCACCAGCGCTTCTGTCTCCAAGACGGGGGGTAGCAGAGCCAGCGTGAAGCAAAGCAGAATCAGTGATATGGTTTTTTTGACCCTGGCCTCTTGCATTAATGGCGACACCGGCATCGAGACGAGACTTAACTGAAAACAAAATGTCGAAGTCATTATACCTTCAAAAAAAACCAAAAAGAATGTTCCATTCCTATCTCCATACGTGACCGATTTAAGTGATGTTTGACACTGCGAAATGCATAGTTTGGAAAATGTATAGTTTTCAAAATACTAAAAGAGTAACTCAAAAATTTACGAGAATCGATATAAAAAAGTAATAAAATGCTATATCGATTTAACGCATTTTGATGAATGGTTTATAAGTTATGATTTAATATATCCATCGATATATTATATTACTCAAATATTTTAGTTATGTATATAAGATAATATTCGTATATAAACAAATAAACTACGTCAAAACCAATAGCATTTAAAAAATATGGCCACGTTAAGTTTATTTGTAATTGTATAATATTTTCAAATAGCCTCTCATTGCCGAAATAGCTCAGTTGGGAGAGCGTTAGACTGAAGATCTAAAGGTCCCTGGTTCGATCCCGGGTTTCGGCATGAATTTTTACTCCCATTAGATTTAATTTTTTATATTTACATGTTTGTTACCCATTTTGAACATTATTAAAAAAAGTAAAATAATAAATTTATACCATTTTATTTTTAAATATCCTATTGGTCACTCCTATTGGTCGGAATGACCAATAGGAACCAATATATTTGTAAAAAAGATGTCAAACAAAAGGATATCCTCTTAGAAGTTGCCCATGTTTTTTAAAATTATTAATAACATTTTAAAATTTAAACGCCTCATTTTAAATACATTTTAGCAAAGACTACATAAACAATAATTGCAATCACTTTTATATTATTTTTAATTAAATCCACAACAATTGGTTCAATATATTATAAACAGACCCTGCAAAAACTAAATCTGAATATGTCAATTAACCGATAACAGATAAGGCCACCCACTGACACTGCATACAGTTTTGGTCACTACTCTTATCATAAGTACTTAAGATAACGAAATTTTTATATGTAAAACGTTTGAGAACCTCGTAGCTAAGTGGTCTTATTAATCTATGTATGATGCCAGAGGTATCGGGTAAGATCCGGGTAAAAATTTCTAATTTTATAGGTCCTTGCGAAGGCTTGACAGTAGCCGGGCGAGTGTCTTAACACTGTCTTTTACGTGGGTGAGACAATCTGATGAAATAAATGGGCTGGCTCGTACGAATTTATACGTTCTTAGAGAACACCAGCGTGAAACTTGTAGTGTGTTTCGCCGTAAAAAAAACACAGAGCAAGCGCGGATAGTTGCGCGGTTGTCCTTGGAGCGGTAACTTATTACCATAGAGACCAACCTGCTCCGTCATCCGCTATGTCAAAAGATATTTTTTTTTATATTCTATAGCAGGCAACGGAGCAGGTGGGTCTCCTCTATGGTAATAGAACACCGCCGCCCATGAACAACCGCGCCACAGTCCGCGCATTGATTGTGTGGCCGGCAATTTACGCCGCTTAACCGGCAATTTTTAAGTGCTTTCGATATCCTCACTCACTCTGCGAAACACAGTACAAGTACCGTTTTACGCTGAGTATTTTATGAGCGCGTGGTATCAGTTCGGACGAGCCGGCTTAATTATTAGGTCAACATATACTTCAGCATGGCTCTCCCACGGGTGCGACAATAAGATAGTAACACACTGTCAAGCCCTTCCAGACATTGAAAAATTATAATTTTCTGCACCGGGATTCGAACCCGATACCTCTCGCTTCATGGTACACTTTTAAAACCATTGAGGTACGAGGCTTTCAAAACTGATATACCTCATACTCCGGGACCGTAGGGCTCACGTGCTCCAGAATTGCCTCACTGACAGCCAGCTGAACAGCTAGGAAGCCGCTTTTTAGATGGGGTTTATTGGAGACGGTAGGCTCAGACTTGGTCACGTAACGAGCACGCTCTGTACTACGGATACTGAAACGCCACATCCTGTCTTTCTGCAAGTGATGATATCTATTGTAATATATATGTAAAGAAAATCTTGGACTTCTTCTTAAATAAGACTGTTTTCTTTATCTAGCATAGACAAAGCCTAAATGTCAACACTTAACAAGATGTCGTTTTGTTGTTTTACTAGAAAATAATTATTTTAGGAATTATTTATTTATATTGTACACATAATTGTTAATTTACATGAGTAGTTTTTTTGAGTATACAGAGAAATGCAATTGAGCTTTTATTTTAAAGTAAAAATGAATAATCATCTTTATTTAAATGGACATATTGCAAGCACTTTTAAATCGTCGAAACAAAACGAAATTTAACGCTACGTTACAATTTACCATTTTGTTCGGGCTCACAGAAGTTTTAGGACTCTCCGATATCCTCCTCACTCTGCGAGACACAGTACAAGTACTGTTTCACGCTGAGTATTCTGTGAACCCATGCTATGACCTCCGACGCGCCGACGAGTTTCACTGGTGAAAATAAAACTATAATCTACAGACTAGTTTGCTGTACTCTTACCTCCTCTTTCCATATAACCCATATAACCGGATTCTTTATCGGCGTGCCTTGAGACTTGTTGTATAACATAGTGTTAAGATCGTCCTGACTCGCGGCAAACATAGGCACTGCAATCGAATACATTATTTCCACATGAGAGAGCCATGCTGAAGCATATGCTGACACATTAATTGGGTCGGTATTGATACCAGGCTCACAGAATACCAGTGTGAAATACTTTTACCTACTATGTTTCACTGTGTGAGTGAGGATATCAGAGATCCTTGATACCACTTTAGCTGCGTAAAAAAACTGGTTTAGTTTTAGTAGGGTTTTGAAACTTTAGTATTTAGTATTCACGGTTAACTACATAAAAATCCTTATATTAATGAATCTACAAGTTCATGTCTATACTAAACTATTCTTAGACGTGGACTGAAACTAAACAAAAACAAAGCTAGGCCAATAGCGTTGGGAACTCAAGCAAGTAATAAAAACCTCACTCAACAATGTACTTCAGTGTGTCCCTACAAAACCAAAGCACAGTTGGCGCGGTTGTCCATGGGCAGCCGTGTTCTCGTGACATATAAAAGATCCACCTGCTTCAATGCCAGATATCCTCAATTATTCAGAGAATGACATTACAAGTGCCATGCTTCGGACTAGTACGGCTAAGGTAGTGTTAAGACACTCGCCCCGCCACTGCCAAGCCCTTCTACAAACTGAATAAATTATAAATTAAATTATAATTGTTCAGACCGGGATTCCAACCCGATACCTCTCACCTCGAAGTACACTTATAAACCACTTAGTTATGAGGCTCTTAAAATGTATTTTCTTTAAATAAATTATCTATATATTTCTTATTATTCTAAAGCTTTTTTAATTTATTTTTTTATACTTTTATTTTATATTTTGGCATTTTAAGGGCATCCGATATCCACACTAAGCGAAACACAATAGAAGCACCAACTACCATTTCACGCTGAGTATTCTGTGAGCTCGTGGTATCGCTTCGGACGAGCCGGCCCAATTAGCTTATTAGTTTACAAAAGCGACAGTATTATTAGATTATTTTTTATACATAGAAAAACTCACCGACACCCAAGCGGCCGGCAACGCGCGTCATTATCTGTGTGTACGGTGGTAAATTAGGCGCAAAGCCTAAGATATTATCAGTTCTGAACGACGCAATAATATCAGCGGAGGATAATGGCGGCTCAGGGATTGCCTGTATCGGTGTCATGAATACGGGCTTAGCAATGAACACCGCTATGCTGTAGAGACATATCGCAAATACCGTCTCCAGAACCAGGATCCGCCAGCGACGTCTGGAAGTATATATGTTATTTGTTACTTTATAAGCTGGAAATTCAGCCCCATATGGGATAGTGATCTCATCTCTGTGTGGGAAAAATCTTCTCTTGATCTATAATTTTGAGAGCCTCGTAGCTAAATGGTTTTAAAAGTGTAACATTAAGCGAGAGGAATCGGTTTCGAACCCGGTCCGGACAAATATAATTTAATTTATTAAAATGCGTGGGCTGTGGCGCGGTTGCTTATGGACGACGGTGATCTCTTACCATATAAGAGACCTGCTACTCCGTTGTCTACTGTAAATTTAAAAAAAACCAGTTAGTTGCCAGTCTCAGAGTGGATAAAATTAGGGTTAGACCATACTTTAGGATGGCCTTTGAGTTTTCGCCAAATTTATATATATATATATATATGTGTGTGTGTGTGTGTATTAGTTAATATATTGTAAGGATACATTTAAGCGATATCTAGGTGCTATTACAGAATTGTGTGTACCTAAAAAGAGGATTTTCTAGTTTATGTGCCTAATCCTTTATGTTTAGGTTAGGTTATGTTTGTTGGAGAGTATTATGGTTACAATAACATAAATTTTCTCATATTATATGGTATAAATTTAGATATTTTTCATTTTTTATGTGCCTACTCCGCAATTAATGATGATGATGTTACGACTACTTTATTTTTAGGTTAGGTTATGTTTCATTATTGTACAATAATATAATAATTACTTTTATTTTTGTTGTTTTATATTCAATTTATAATACATTCTTTTTTGCATAGCGTTCCAAGCGAAGCAGTCTCGACAAGGGACACCCTAAAGTATATTTTAAACATATTTTGTTATTTCCTTCTAAAACCCAAGTCTCTGTTAAAATATAACTTTAACTCACTGTCTCTGCAGATATGATTTCCAGAATAGAGTGGATAATTGTCTTTGAAAACGACTGTGTATGGGTTTAAGCTCATCCATTATAATATTATAACTTGTAATCTTAATAATAATATACATACATGGACACTATGTCAAATGTCAAATTTTGACACTTTTTTTCATTCCAAAGAGGTTTCATAACTTCTTTTACGTTTGTGGTTTATTGTTTAAAATGTAAAAAATATGTTTTCATTTTGTTTTTCCCCACAACTCACGTAAAATAATATTTGTCAATGAATTTAAGACGTTCAAATAAAAAAAATACCCAAACTATCCAGTATACACTGATCTATACATACATTTCAATTAGACGTGTTTTTGACTATTATATTTTGGTTCTTCTGTTTAAATTATGTGTACTCAGCTAATAGTAGATACGTAGGTAATTATATAAATCGATTATTCAAGGTTTAAGCTTATTAGTGGTTTATATGATCACCAAAATGGTTCGTTTGAGTTTGGCGCCATTTTTTATTATTGGATTATTTGGATTTACATATGCAGGTATTATTATTATTTTATTATTATTCTACAGCGGAAAACGGAGCAGGTTGATATCCTATTTGGTAAGAGAACACCGCTATCTATGGACAACCGCACTACAGTCCACGCATTGGTTATGTTGCCGACTTTTTACGCAATTTAAGTGGTATTTTTAAGGGCCTTTAATATCCTCACTCACTCTGCGAAACACAGTAGAAGCATCGTTTCACGCTGAACATTCTGTGAGCCCGTTGTATCACTTCGGACGAACCGGCTCAATTAGTGCACTATTACACTACTTACGAACTTAGCAAATTAGATGTTTTCTTAGTTTTATATACGTATAGAAATTATCATTTCTTATTGTAAACTGCCGCGCTTAACGCTGTCATTGTCTATGTAAGAAATGCCACGTTGTTTTGATGGCAGCGCCATTTTGGAACGTAGTGGCTTTAAAAAGAAAAAAAAGCATTTTAAATTGTCTAATATTTATTAAATTTTACTTTATTTAGGCAAAACTGATTTTTATATCAGAAGCTATTTGTTTGATAAAGTAATATCAAACATTTTTTAACAAACGTTGTAATATAAAAATATCCAAATCCAGGTGTACGTGTAATCCGAGCACCGCAATTTGATTTCGGACCTCCTGGACGACCTTCATTTGGTGGTGGCGGCTACGGTGGTGGATTCGGCCAGGGCGGTGGCTTTGGTGGGGGTTATGGACAAGGGGGAGGTTATGGCGGTGGTTTCGGCCAGGGCGGTGGCTTTGGTGGGGGTTATGGACAAGGGGGTGGTTATGGCGGAGGTTTTGGCCAAGGAGGTGGGTTTGGCCAAGGAGGAGGATTTGGGAAAGGGGGTGGCTTTGGAGGTGGTTTTGGCAGAGGAAGTGGAGGCCTGAGTTTTTCAAAAAGTGTCAGCATTGGATTGGGAGGAGGTGCTTCGTCAGGTTCCAGTGCATTTTCATTTGGAAAATAACATTAAGACTGAATGTTTAGGTTGTAAATATTTTATATAAAATATTAACTATTCAAATGCAGTTTTATTTTATAATATAACTTATACTAGTATCTGATTTTTAAACATCAGAAATAATCATTTTAATTGTCTAATAATACTATATAAAATGTAATATGTAAAAGTTACCACAAAACTAACCATTTTTTAACTTTTTCAAGACCGGTTACAATTCTAAATTTTTAGTAAGGACCCTAGCTATAGCTTTTAGATTTTCTTGATAAATATACAATATAACACTGAAATAATGTTTCAAATCGGAGTAAATAGATGTACCTAAATAAATCAGAATGAATCGCCAGTTAGGTTTCTAAAAGCAAAACTCGATCAAATCCATTAAATTGAAAATATATTTTTGTTAAGGCTCTAAGAAGGTTTTATTAATAGAAAAAAACTAAAGCGGCGTAAAAAGCCGGCAAAACAACTCAAGAGCGCATAGTGTGCCCAGCTATACAGTAAAAAATAAAGCAACAAACTCATCCGAAGTGATGCCACAAGCTCACAGAATACTCAGCGTGAAAGTAGTAGTATTAAAAATGGTACTTCTACTGTGGTTGGATGAGTGAGAGAGGATATCGAAGGCCTTTATAAATGTCGTAAAAAGCCGGCAACACAGCAAGTGCAGACTATGGCGCGGCTATCCGTGGGTGGCCGTGTTCTCTTACCATATAGGTGAACCTGCTCCGTTGTCTGCTATATCATAAAAATGTTTAATATTTTTTATGTTTTTATAGACAAGGGAGTTCCCGGTGATGTTTCTTAGAAGCATTTGTATATATAAGAATTAACATAAAACTGTTAATAACTTTGTTCATATTCTATAAGTACTGTGTCATTGATATTTGATACAGTCAATGTTTTGACGTCAACCATGTCACGCCTTAGTTTTATTTTTCTTGTAATTTTAATATCACTGGGATCTTCGCACGCTGGTAGGTACTTTAATTAACATGAAATTGGCGTTTTGTGGTACTGGGTACTTAGATCTAAATACTTATCTCCTCTTTGCTTAGGAATTCTAATTTAGAATTTATACATTAATTTAAAATATTATAATAAATATAAATTAAACAAATGTATTATTTAAAAAAATAATTAATTAAGTAATTTCAATATAAATACTGCTATATAAGATTATAAGAAAATAGCTTTTTTATTTGTTTTTCACGGGTTTAACATATTTCAAACAAATTCACTATTTGTTTTTGTTTTTAGCTAAGCGCGTAGTACGATCTCCAGACTTTGGAATAGGTGGAGCTATCGGGGTTGGTTTTGGCGGTTTCGGTGGTGGTTTCTACCCCCACCCACCACATTTTGGCCCAGGATTCTACCCCCCACCTCCTCCGCCACCTCCAATAGGATTCGGGTATGGTTATGGTTACCCGGGCGGATTTTATCCAGGTCGATTTGGCCCATATCCGGGAGGCTTTTGAGGATTGAATATCGCGAAGAGTGTCATATCAGTTCCGGATGTGGAAGAGCTGAAGCGAATCTGGAAGCTTTTGGAAAATAAGACTGTTGTCGATATTACTATAATAAATATATATGTTAAAGATGTAGTATGTTCTTTATATAATCATTTGTAATGTAAATTACGGCGAAAATAAATAACTCGGACAGAATAAGTTTTTTATGTAAATGGGGAAACAGACTCACAGAATACTCAGCATGAAATACTAGTTATAATTAAAACGGTGCTTCTACTGTGTTTTGCTGAGTGAGTGACTCTTAAAAATGCCGCTTAAGTGCCGTAAAAGCCGGCAACACGACAAATGCGTGGACTGTGGTGCGGTTGATCATAGCCGGCGGTGTTCTCTTACTATATAGGAAACCCACCTGCTCCGTTGTCCGTCATACCATAGAAAATTGTATATGTATACCAAAATAAACTGTCTGTCTGTTTTTTCCGTCTAATCTATGGAACTACTGAACCGATTTCGACGGGACTTAAACGTTAATAATACATAGATTTGGAAACAAAAACGTTGAACTTAAGTTGAGCTCCCTTTGTTATCAATATTAAATAGGGATCAGTGCATGCTGGTAATGGATAAGGTGTGCGCTGCGTGTCTAATATCCTAATAGGATCCGCTAGGTTGCGTACCAGGCAGGACGATGTCTGCCGGGTCAACAATTATATCATGATTTAAAAAATTCAAGGTCAAATCAAGAAATTCTTGTTAGAAATGGAAAACAAATATTGTCCAAGTCGATGACAGAATTCTGGTAAGCCCCACGATTCAATGTCAATAGAACCGTCAACAACTAAATGTTTATACTAACTTTAACCAGTTATGCAAGGATATGAATGGGTTCTGTATTGTGAATTATAAAATATATAAAAATCATTTTATTAATTCTGACGCAATCATTGGATCGTCCGAAGTTTGACCACGGACTCTAGAATATCAGCTTGGAACAGTAACTACTTGTACAGTGTTTCGCTAAGTGAGTGAAGATATCGGAGCCCCTTAAAAAGCCGATAAAACAACCAATAAAAGGGCACATATGGCACGGTTGTCCATGTTCTCTTACCATACAGAAGAACCACCTGTTCCGTTGCCCGCTAAACCATAAAAATACTACAAATTCATATTGTGTCTTTTTTATAAGAGTAGTTAACTTTAACGGTTAAAAAAACACTTTTTATAAAATTTAAACGTATTTTTATGATATAGCGGACAACGGAGCAGGTGGGTCTCCTATATGGTAAGAGAACACCTCCGACCATGGACAACCGCGCCATAATCTGCGCATTGGTTGAATTGCCCGCTTTTTAATCCGCTTAAGCCGTAGAGTTACCGTTTCAAGTACAACTAGCATTTCCTATTGAATATTTTGCGAGACTGTGTTATCACACCCGACGAGCCGTCCCAATCAGTGCATTGGCATCACTGCATTACAAGTGCTTTAGCATCACTCTTCCACGGGTGCGATAGTTCAGACACTCTCCGGACCACTGGCAAGCCCCTACAGAGACCAAATAAATTTTAAATTATGTTATAATTGTCCGGACCGGGATTCCAACCCGATGCATCTCGCTCGGTAGACGTATTAAACCACTTAGCTACTAGTCCTTCAAGCTTATAAAGTTTTGCTTGTTTTTCCACGGAATTCTTATTTGACAAATAAACGTCACATCGCAATATTCACCTGCTTGTTAATAACTAAAAATTATATATAGCGAGAAGTAGACTGATGTTATGTCAGTGCTAATACGACCCTCAATCAAAATGCATCTAATCTTATTATTCTTTGCAATTTTAACAACCTTAGGACTGTCCAATACAGGTATTACATAATGTTCTTGCTTTATCGAGAGAGAGCCATGCTGTAGCATATGCTGACGCACTAATTAATCCGGCTCGTGTAGAGTACTACATGCTAACAGAATATCAGTATGAAAATACTTGTTCTATTTCGCTGAGTATCTGAGAATATTGGAGAACCATCAATTAACCGCTTAGGTGGCTTAAATACCCAGCAACACAATCAATTCTGATCATGTAACGATTAATATTATGTATAGTTAATAAAATATTTGTTTCAGCACGAGTGGCGAGGTCACCACAATTTGCAAGTGCAATGGCACAAGCTGGTGCATTTGGTGGTGGTAACCAATTTGGACCACCAGGCGGACCAGGTGGCAGAGGATTTGGAGGACCTAGTCTGGGAGGATTCGGTCCTGGGGGATCTAGGCCTGGTGGATTTGGTCCCGGTGGATTCGGTCAAGGAAACCGTGGTCGCGGCTTCGGTACTGGAGGTTCTGGGAGTGGGCTCGGCGGGGAGTCGATTAGTATATCAAAGAGTGTGAGCATTAGCACTGGTGGTTCCTCACAGGCCAGTTCCAGTGCTAGCTCTTTTGGAAAGTAAATTGAAGACTGTTAAATACAAAATTTATTAGTTATATATTGAAATACATTTTACATATATAAATAATATAATACATGATCTTTGTGTATATTAATGTATTAATATATTAAAAGTTAAGGACTAAAATTTATTTTATTCAAGCATTGAACTTAATTTAGTTTTATTTAATTTCACAATCGTTTTATCGCTTTCACCTCAATATTTGTAGTTCCACAACTGAGCATTTTTAAGACATTTTGTGACGCGCACCACCTCTCTGTGGAATCAGCTGCCAGAAGAGGTATTTCCAAACAAATGCAACTTGGAGATCTTCATGAAGAGAGCGTAGACAAAAGGCTAGGGGTGTCCATAGGCGGAGGACAGCTTGCCCTAGGTGAGCCTCCTAGACCGAGTGTATAAAAAATCAAAGTCAAGGTCAAATATTTTTCAATATAATGATGGTAACAGCTCATTGAAGGTCAATTTCAAGTTCAATTGCTGGGGAGAAGAAGTGACAAGAAACTGTTCGTTTTATATTTTAATTTTAGTTTATACAATGGATTTCTTTATGCAGAGCTGGAGGTAAAAACAAGACCCCTTGTCATTTATAAAATCTTCGATCTTATAGTATGCTTTATTTATTTGCGATACTGCGATAGGCCTTTGTCTGTGAAAGACAAACTGTAAAACGAAAACCGTTTACTGATTTTCTTTAGATTGTTAGGTATTCAATTTTTTTTAGATTTTGTATAATGAACTTCATTTCAAAAGAAATAAAATGAAATATAAGATCAAACCCTATGAGTACTAGTAATAAAGTCCTATTTTGTTTAAATGACACTTTTGAGTTTGCTTTCAGGCAATAATATCCTTTGCTAAGTTTTCGTAAAATTGTATACACCATGAAAGAAATACTTTACGTAATCTAAATTTCGCCATATGAAGCTTATTTTTAATTTTAATACAATAAAGATAATTTTTTTTTTGGAAATGTTGGCAAATGAGCAGAAGCCTCACCTAGGATAAGCTGTCTTCCGTCCAAGGATACTCCAACCCCTTTTTTGTTTAATTTTTTTTCTGAATTTTTCTTAAAAATGGATTATTTTTTCGCACGTAAGTTTTAATAAATGCATACAAAGACATGGTTAATATTATTTCTTTAAAACATTCTGTTATTAAGAGTCGTCAGTA
>DWCF01003689.1:0-18800 GCA_018230265.1 Delias oraia
AAATGCCGATCGCTACAAATAGAGTCATACTCAAAAGTTAGAAGGTTGTGTTTGGCGTGTTCAGGTCTTAAGTGCATGACAATGGGGCTGCAAGATTTTCTATTTATTGGTGGGAAAGTCCGCGTGTCAGGACTAACACCAGTTTTAATATTTTCCACCGCGTGGCGGCCACGCGCGCGCCTTTGCTAAAAAACTGAACGTGTAATTCGCATTTTATTGTCACATTCTTGTTATATTGGGCTATATTTTTTGCGGTGAACGTTCGGTCATTACCAAATTGACTGGCTCCGAATGGGCCCAACGGGGCGACGACACACAATTATGTATTTGCGAAGCGAATTGTGAACGCTTTGTTCGAATGTAAAATGTTGGAGATTTGTGATGTTAGAAGTTGATTGCGTCCAGTCTTGGGACGCGGCCTCCATTATTCCTTCATGTTTGCGAAGCATGCTCTACAAATGACAGTAAAGACATATTATTAAAATTAATTTAATTCATCGAATATTTATAAAAAATATTATAAACTACATAGTTGCTTTTTAATTGATATATTGATTTGATTGGTTTCAATGTTTAAACTATAATTCCGTTGTTAGTGATGAACATACAAGCTATTACAAATCATAAAAAAGCTTAAATCTCAGAATAATACGATTCATTTAGAATTTTGATATTACAAGTTACAACTGGATAATTCAGACGGCATTTGCTGCCAAACACGACGCGCTGTATGCAGCGCCATCTGTTTACATCTTATGTCAACTCAAGTTTTGCAAAGAAACTAATATGCAAAAAAAAATGTTCGTAGGTCTCGCTAGATTTGATTCGATCAATTTAGATCTTGAAATACTTATGCAATTTCGGTATCACACATAATAAAGTATGAAAAATACTAAGAACAAAAACTTATTTTTACATAACTATGACACGGGCTTCAGGTGGTCAACACAATCTGAAGATATTATGTTGGTATAAACGCTAATTCTACTTTTTAAATTTATAGTAATGGAAATTGGATTGGAATTAATATTTAATAGTTTTTCGCATTGAAATTAATAGAAAAGATTTGTGTCTCTTAAGATAACGCGAACAAACACTAAGGATTAAAACACATTCAAATTCAAAACAATCTTTCAAGAAAAAACCTGGATAATAATGTCTGCCTGATTCATACTGTCTTGGATGAAGCACACTGAAGCAGTGTATAAAAGCGGCAAGCAAAATCAAAGCTACTAACGCCGTCTGTTGTCGGAGGGCGAAAGCACGCAACCCTCGCACATAGGGGCGCCTTCGTCACGTGCCGCTGCGATATTACAACAACACAACAGACGATGGCATCGAAACATCATAATGCTGGATTATTTACACGGACGACAGGAAATTGCCTTTTATCGAAACGACGGCGAGTTTTAGTCAGATCCTTATAGCTTTAGATATTTCCTACCACGCAGTAACAGCTTGCAGCAACGCCTACTTCAGAACCATGACGAGTCCAGGCTGTTGGCGATGGGCGTGTCCATGCGCGACTGTCTACTAATCGAAAAGAAAATCGAAACTTAAGCTATATTTAAAAATAGCTGTTATTTGCTTGATAGTTTTGTATATGGATTAAGTTGTGGAAAAATGCATATATGAAAAGGAAAAAAGTGAGTCTAGAAATTTAAGCTGGAGAAAAACCCACGCACAATTATTAAATGTCTTATAGAGAAAAATATAAGAGGCACACAAAAACTTTTATTGCATCCAATACAAGAGCTTAATACAATAAAATAAAAAAAAGGAAACCCTAAATGCTTGAAATCATATCGAGTCGGAATGTTCCTGAAACAAAATCACGATCACGATTTTCACTGCCAGGGAGCAAACTAATTCATTTGAAAGCCACACTAACCAAACCAGCAAGTTACAATTTGTGAAATTGAAGACAAATTCAAATGACGACTAAAAGAATATAACCGTCATTTAAAAATGGGGCCGTTCGTTTTGAGGCCTACGCGCGAAACCTTTTACAGGCTAGTAAACCCCGCTTTGAATACATTTGTACTATATATTTTTTAATACTTATTTTAACATCATTCGATTTTACCTGCAGTTTGGTGATGAATATGTCCGAGTCATCAGACGACGGCCGATCCGTGTTCACAACAGTTATTTGAGGACCTGGACATACAAACATGATTCTATTGTTTTCTGATCATTGGGAGAAAATCGACCAGCCAATGCATTCAAACAGAAACAGGTTAGTCGAAGAAATACCGTCCTATATTTTGCAAAGGGGTAAAGTAATACGGTAATCTCAATTATTCAATTATTATAATTCTAAAATATTATATAAATACTTTATCCGCGATTCGAGGTGAGAAACAAGAAAATGGCAAAAAAGTTATCAACTACTCATGAATCTAGCTAAAATCGTTTCTACTCGGTCCATTGCGTTTTTTTTAAAAAACACAAACTACAGAGTGACGGAATGGTTAAACGCTGTTTTGAGTAAAGCGGCATTTACAAATGAGAAAGCTAGACACGAACACAAACACTCGCGACTCACCCATAGGCATACAATCCATAGGTTCAAAGAGGTCAAGGGGAATGAAGTCGAGAGGCGGCGACGGAGGCGGCGGCAGTAGCGAATACGAAGTCGTGATCACTGGACCTTCGCAATAGAGCAGATCCTATGAGCTGACTAAATACAAGTGATCATGATGCATACAAGAATTCATTTGTGGCCGTTTCATCTCTAGCGCTTTGGAAACTACGTCCATTTCATTAATTACTTTTCAAATCAACCGTAAAATTTAATTAAAATTATTTATTTATCCTAAGATGAATAAATCATTTTTTATTTGATATGATTCCACGAAAAACGGGGGTCAGGCGGAATCTGATGTTTAGAACCCTGCCCATGGGCATCGACACCACGAATCTAGCTTTGTTTGCGTTTTATACATCGCTGAGTAGTATTTTGGTGGTCCAGCGATATATTCACTTTCTGAGGGTTTAATCTCAAGTATAATCATTCAGGACGAGACCACACAAGCAGTGTGTTGGCATATGCTTCACCGTGGGCTCACGGAAGAAATACTCAAATATATAGAAATCACTGGTACAAATGATTTTTCAATCAATCAAAACAGGCCATTCGTTTTCCTTTTAAGAAGACCATGTGTTAATTCTCATTTTAAAATGAGCGTACTCCATAGGCATATCAACTTTATAATCTACTTTGTTGAAATTCTTTTTTATTGCCCCATGATTCTGATAACTGCTATTGTATCATAATCCCCCATATCACGCGAAAGGGAAAAGAAAACATTGCCGAGTTCAACTGACCCGACGAAGTCGACGGCCCGTATTCTGCGTTCTCCCTCTCTGGGATCCCATCGCTCATCACAACAGTGTCTTCGAGGCCACTCTCCGTTTTGATCGCACTAAGTGCTTCAGCAATGCAAGAGCCGACTTTACCTGGAAAATGTTGTTAAAATGTTCAATAAAAGAAGTATCTAAAACAAAGATCAGGTACGATTTAAACATTTTCTCTATTTACATTTTAATGTTTCTTGTTATAGCGTTAAAACACCGAGATGTAGTCATTCTCTGTTCCTGTTATATCAGGCTTAGTTCACAGAATCAAAAACATGATCACCTATAATGGTGTAGTGGGCAACGGGCAGGTGGGTCGCCTATATGGTAAGAGAACACCGCCGCCCATCACCAAGCGCGCCACTGCGTGGACTACGCACTGGTTGTGTTGGCGGATTTTTATTCCACTTAAGCGGCACTTTTATGGGCTAATATCCTCGCTCATTCAACGGAACACAGTAGCAGATCGCTTGCACGATGACACGCCACAGGCCCACGCCGTGCAGTGAAACGCGTCTGATTGTACTACTCGCGTCAGAGGCGCTGTCGGATGCTTGGCGCGTTGCAAGACACTCAGCTGGCGTTCATTTTCTCCGACATATTTTCCTTTAGTCTTTGGAATGTATTCATTTCGTATGCTATTGACAATCACTCACTGTCAGCGGAGAGAGCGCTGTGGTAGGCGTGGTGCGGCTCTTCGACGGCGAGGTGAAGACCACCGCCAGGCTTGATCTTGGGAACCACCGTCGCCACCACGGGCACGCGGATCTGGAGCGGGCCCTCTTTTTCCACGGATTCTATCTCCACTTCCTACGACCAATCATTTTTTTAGTATATATTTTTTTTTGTGGCTAAACGGCACTTTTAAGGGTTCCCGATATTCTCACTCACTCAGCGAAGCACGGTAGAAGCACCGCTTCAAGTACAACAACCATTTATCATACGCTGAATATTCTGCGAGCCCGTGGTATCACTTCCAACGAGTCGGTCCAATTTGTGCGTCAGCAAATGCTTCGACAAGGCTGTCCCACGGGTAAAAAAATCATTTTTATGAATACATTTAATACGCTATATTAAGTTTTAGGCAACATGGGCGGTGAGCGAAAAAGAGCCGGTGAGCGAGCAAAGCGCTAAAAGCCATTGGCACCTGGATTCGGCGCCGTCATGCCGCTGACCATTCAAAAAAAACAAAAACAGCAGTCGGACGAACCGCTGCGATGGTGCTCGTACCTGTGAATGCTCGTTCTTCAACATAATTTTGCCGCCGTCTCGCAAATCCTCGGCGGTAGCTGGCACCAGCATCTAGAAACAGAGCATTTGCGATGTTGTTCAATATATTTAAGATCAAACTACTAAGTGAACTTGTCACAGCATATACGCTACAGCGAAGAGCGATTCATGACCAGCTTCGTCGAAATCGTCATTACTGCGCAGAGGCCTCATGAGTGTCTCGTCATTGAAACAAAACTTCACAAGTTCTACCCTGTGTTTATTCGCAATACAGCGCAACAAAGAGGTCTTTTTTAACATCCAGCGGCTCTAGCTAGGCTGACCTGTAGTTTATTTTTTTGAACGGGTGTCTGCTGCCGCCCACATTGTGACCTTTATAGCTTAATGAGCTCTTTGAATTTGATTTTTAGCCGCGACTAGCGCAAAGGCGTCTCCTGCGAGACACAAACCTCGACCTAGGCCGAGTCGGGCTCATGGGCCGCCTGAGCAGCCAGTCGGAATGAACCTAAGACCTAACTATGTCAACGACACGCCTCCATGACCGGCGGAGGCGGTTGTTATCGCGGTCCCTACACAGAACCCTACCATCAGCTTGACTGACTTGTAGCTGGCCAAGTAGGAGTATTTCTAGTCATCTTTGCAGGTGTGCGTGGTTGTTGTGTTGACTCCAGGTGGATGTGCGTGAGTCACTATTACAGGCTCCACGGCGAGTACAACGCGAACGCAGGTACGCGTGACGCACCATTATTGGTTGTGCCCATATATCATATAATATTTAAATATATAGTTTAAATATATAAAATTATTTTTTTTCTTTCTGACAATGTTGGGCAGTGGGAAATAATAGCCGTCTCTTAAAAAATGTTTGTATCGCGAACATGCACGTGTACAAACCTGTTTGCCGCCCGGCAGTTTCGTGTCAACCACCTTCACCAACACCGGAAACCCAGTGTCGTACTGCAGGAGAGCGAAGGGCGTCTGCCTGGTTGCCAAGGCAACGCCCATGTGGTACGTCTTAATCGGATCCACGATCACACCACCGCTCCACAGCCCGGAGAAACTCATGCTCAGCTCCCGAGCTTCGGGCAACTCCGAGCCCATCGACGACGACACCTCACATTGCTCCGTAGCTCTACGAATCAGATCCTTACGTTCATTTTACTCAGCGATAAACGGTACCTACTTGCACTCGAAACGGTACTTCTACTGCGTTTTTCTGAGCGCGTGAGGATATCATAGGCCCTTAGAAATGCCGGCGTAAAAAGCCGGCAACACAATTAGTGCGCAGTGTAGTGCGGCTGTCCATGGGCGGTGGTGTTCTTTTATCATGCAGCCTACCTACTCCATTGGCCACTATACTATAAAAAAATCATCTCTCACATGTACCACGCGATCAAGAGTCCCTTACAACAGGCAGAAAATACAAGAATCAGCTTAAAATAGAAAAGGACAACCAAAAAGAGGGGTTTGTGACACTGTTGTCCATGGGCGGCGGTGATCTTTTACCATAGAGCAGTACCTACTCCTGCTCCGGCTTACTCCATTTTCCGCTTTATTACGTAAAAGGAAGTTGTTGTCCCAAATTGATAATTGTTGAGAAAATAAACTTTATTGTCCATCGCTTTTTATACGGCGAATTCATTGATGTCCCGTATGATTGTATAGCAAACGTGCTAACTAGTTACATATTATTCTGTTGTTATGTGAAATAGACCCACCTTGGCTTCGAAACGTTTTTGGTCTTCGAAGAGGAGGGCGAAGTTAGGCAGCTTATTCGTTCGATGCTAAGCGTTTCCTTATTTTCAACATGTGCCTGTAATATGCATTTGCTCTGTGTAATAAACTTAAAATGTCGTTTCTCTAATTACAGAGCAACAATCGAGTTATTACTTGTTGATACCTTCTAAGAAAATAGATAACCTTATATATATATTCGGCGCCAGTGGAAGAGCCATGCTGAAGCATAATATGCTGACGCACTAATTAGGCCGGCTTGTCCGCACTAATACCACAGACTCACAGAATACTCAGCGCGCAATGGTAGCTGTACTTGAAACGGTGTTTCGACTGTGTTTCGCTGAGTGAGTGAGGAGTGGAGGCCTTTAAAAATGCCGCTTCAGTGGCGTAAGAAAGCCGGCAACAGAATCAATGCGTGCAGTGTGGCGCGGTTGCCCATGGACGGCGGTATTTTCTTCCCATATAGAACACCTGCCTGCTCCGTTGTCCGCTAAGCCATAAAAACAGAGCCTAAGTTACTCAAAAATAACGAAGCGTTCTGTTTGTGAACGAATTTTAAAGATCAGTTCAGTAGATACAGAGAATAAGCCCTAAAACGTTACAGACACATGAATTTGCCCAGTTTACAACATTATCATAGACATATGAACTCACTTTGTTTTTATGGCACACGAGATTGGACTGCTGGTTGAAGCCCTTTTGGCAGATGTTGCAGCGGTACGGGCGCTCGTTGGTGTGTGTGAACAGGTGGTTGCGGAGATTACCTGCATTCACAGGCAAGCACTGGAGTAGCCTTTCCAAGTATAATAAATAATCTTATACAAAACTATCCGATGGCTAGATTTTTAAGAAGTTTTTTGTGTACACCGTGTAGGTCTCAGAATCGATCAAATCTATTTTCATTCCCCTGACTGTTAAGACTGGTCAACCCTAATTTATTTTGAGTGTTTTTTGTCATTGAATGAAAAGCAGCATTGAACAATACAAACAATCCCTAATTTTTCACTCTTGCCCTATCCTCTGCTTCTTATAAGGGACTTAATATTTGTATGGCAAAAAGGTTGATGGCCTGAATTAGTTAACTATATCACAATTGGGTCAACAGAGGCTACAATAGAGGATAAAAATTATACTTAAAAATAAATTAATTTTTACAGGTTGTTCGGAAGTGCGTTTCGTTTCTTCCCGACAGACAAGTCAATTATATGTTTTATTAATTGATGCGAACCGTCGAATAACTTTCAAGTGAACGATTGAGGGAAATTTTTCAAATTCAATAGTTTCTGACCACTTAAAAGGCCTGGGCCTATCTTCAAAAGCTCCATGTACGACTCTCCGAACAACCCAAGAAATACTATTCGACCAAACGTTAGGAAGGATTACAAAGATAGGGATAGGAACCTTTCTGGTGGAAGCCCTTGGGGCAGATGTGGCACCTGTACGGCTTCTCCTCGGAGTGCGTCTTCCGGTGCGAGATCAGGGTCGAGACGCGGTTGAAGGTCTTGTGGCAGACCTATCATTGCGTATAATTTAATAATAGAATTGTCAATATGCAAACGTTCAGTTACTTGTCGTATTATATATTAGCACAAAGAACTGGTTTAGAAGCTGCCGCGGGCTCACAAATGGGAGAGCCATGCTGAAGGCTCTGACGCACAGATGGGGCCGGCCCGTCCGAAGTTTCGCTTGCCAGGCGAGCCTGCTCATTTAAGGCGTTAGCATTTCCTTTTATTAAAGTAAGAGTCGAGAGGCACGACAAACAGAGCTCACCTCGCAGGCGTAGGGCCTGTCGGCGGAGTGGATCGCCCGGTGCTGGCTGAGCGTAGACAGCTGGCGGAAGCTCTTAGAGCACTCCTCGCAGTGGTAGTTCCTCTCGTCGGTGTGCGTCGGCAGGTGACGCATCAGCGTGTATTGGTGCTGAAACTCGCGGCTACCTGTTCAATTGTTTAACACTAATGACTACAATATAAAATATTCTGTCACTATCACACGTACATAGTGATTTGTGGCAAAAACGAGAGAGAACACTCAACCACGCCACAGCCTGCGCATTGCTTGTAAACTCTGCTCGAGCGGAATCGTTAAGGGCCTCCGATATCCTCAACCACTCTGTGAGACACACTAGAAGAATACAAGTACCGTTTAACGCCGAGTAATCTTTGAGTCCGTAGTATCGCTTTGGCCGAGACGGTCCAATTGGCGCGACAACATATGCGTTGGCATAGCTCTCCCACGGATGCGAGAGTGTTAAGACGCTCACCCGGCCACTAACAAGCCATTCCGGAAACTGAATAAATTAAATTATAACTGTCCAGACCGAGATTTGAACCCTATAAATAAAACCACTAAGCTACGAAGCTCTTAACCAGAGAGCCTTAAAGTTATAACTAAAATAAGACCTAATGGAGATTTTTAAGGCGGAAAGCATTGTAAAGCCAAGAGTGCTCCAAATGTGTGAAAAATAAGCGAAAAGCAATTTGGCCTTTGGATGAGAATTTCATTGTCATTTTGTCTACTTGTCTGCTTGCCAGTTTGGATGCCATTTTCGGTATAAAGGTGATGCACACAGTAGAAATGTTGCGAAAAGGGAAAAACGTTTTGCAACTCCAAAGAAAGGACGTAACGATTAATATGTAAACCCACAAATGCCGCATTCCCATAGTTTGATGGTCCTGCCATTCCTCTTTATGTACTTGACGAAGTGGAGTCTCGACCGGGGATCTTCTTTGTCCACCTTACACGCCTTGTTGCCTTTTGCTCGATCACTGGCTGAAAGTTTCCAGTAAGAACTATAAACCCATCTAACATACACTACAAGTAACATCTTTATCCAAATTATAAAATTCTCGTATCACACTGTTAGTTACCATACTCCCCCGAAACGCACCGCCTATCCGAAGTGGTACCACAGACTCACAGAATACTCAGCGTGAAACGATACTTGTACTGTTTCGCCGAGTGAGGATATCAGAGGCCTTAAAAAAGATGCTTAAGTGGCATAAAAAGTCGGCAACACAACCAATACGTGGATTGTAGCGCGGTCGTCCATGGGCGGCTGTGTCCTACCATAATGAAGATCCACCTGCTTCGTTCTCCGCTTTACTATAAAAAAGTGGTTTTTCGGGTTTGTTGTGGCTCCAATAGTGTCTATGTTTTTATTACTTAAATTTAAGTAATTAGTATGTTTGGTTTGTCACAGATATTACTCAAGTTTCAGTTTGAGTTTTCTTGGGCATCTAGTTCACGCACCAGTTCCGCACAACAAATTTCAGTACGTCCTAAGTCTTATAGAATTGTGGAGAAAGATTTTTTACCTGCACCACTCTCCGACGTAGACGACACATTCGAGTCGGCGTCCTTCATCGTGAACAAGAGGCTATTGCTCTTCCTTTCCGTGTTCGAAGTGCACTTGTCAGCCTCAGAGAAATATTAAATTTAATATGGAGTCATAAGATACTTTCAGATGTGAAATTATTAAAAATAGTGCCTACTAGTTTCGCACAGTAATTGAGGACGTAAAGTCCAACAAATTGTACCGCTTAAGCGGCATAAAACCTGCCGGCATAAAACATGGCCGAAATACGATTTATGATGCGGTCGTTCCCTGACGGCACCGTGGAGACCCGCCGAAAGATAGGGAATCAAAATAACCTTTAATCCAGCATTGAGAGCGGCGTCCAGCTCATTGCCCAAAGTCGAGCTGGAGACAAATGAAGCCGATGAAAAGAGAGAGGCTATGTTGCCATCCTCCTCGGTCCATGCGAACTTGGCCTGCTGCTGCTCTTCGCAGAAGCCTTCGCGGAACAAACGGAGCACGTCCAACTGTCAAACATATTGCGTAACATAACCACTCCAATTTATACAAAATATCTCTTACCGTCAAAATAGAGTGTACCTATCGCTAAAATGCCGACTACGCATCCGAAACCCAGCAGAGGCCGGTAATGTCAATGGGCGGATGAACGTTTATCCTAGGTGAGCCTCCTGCTCGTGTACTTTCCTATTGTCATAAAATAAACTTAAACAAAATCTCTTATTTTGGTTTAATAATTTATAAACTACATCAAACAACTTTAGTTAAAATATTAGTTTTGTATTCATTTACTAGTAATTTATTGCACAAATTACTCAATCGCCGGCCATCTTTCTATAAAGAAGTGTCCACAACTATGCGTAATTTTTCAGTTTACTTAACCTAAACACCGTTAGATTCAAAATGCACATGAATTACTATTTCAGAAGATATATACATTTAATAATATAATACAATAAATAATGATACCTTAATTATATATCATAATTAATATATCATAAGGCACAGTAAATATTTTCTATAAATTTGACAAAACAACTGCACTTGAATGGTGGCAAGTCATGGCCTACTCGATTTCGCGCGAGTACGCGGGTAAAGCCAGTTTCTGTCAACTGTCCGTCTTTTAAAAAACTATGTAAAATATAAATGTGAGAGTTTGTAACCCAATTTATAAGAGATTATATTTAATAATTTACGAAAATTAATAATTTATTTTGAAACTGTCGTTTTCAACGACATCTGCATAGAGTAGTAATAAAATGTAAAAATACGCACATTACTCCGACCCGAATTAAACAAAACGGGTTCACTGTTAAATCCGAAATCCTTTTTATCAAACTTGTCAAGTAAACACACTTCTTGAATACTGTAAATCAAAAACGATTTGAAAATATCAAAACTCCACATGGTCACGCTCGACTTCCCACAATGAACATCTGACCTTATGAGTTCGTCATCTGGTCTCGTGAACTCACTTTCTTCTTTTATTTGCTCATCAGAAAACATTTTCATTTGCTCTTGTTCAATTATTTCAGAAAAACGCGCCCAGAAAGTCACGTTCCCTTTTTCAAAACGTTGTTTTTCTAGTTACTAAGGAATTAATTCGAAATATTTAAATCGTTTTTTTCGAAATGTTACAGCTGGCCAGTTACTTCGATAAAACGAAGACTATAAACTTTTTGTATTTTGGGGAGAAGGAAGTTTAGGCTACAGAATAAAAGTTTGGTATACTAAAGTTTTCATAGGCTATGTATAATATATTTATTTATATTTTATTTCTTATATGTTGCCGTGCATATATGTTTAACATATCTTTAGTTTTTTAAATTAAAAAAACAAAGAGGTTGTTTGTAAAATTAGAAATAGTAGCTTAAAATTTTTTTAATCAATTCGAAAGACGCCGAACCGAGAATTGCACAAAAACAGAAGGCAGCTACGCAAAGTAAAAGGAATAGAATATCTTTGGTGGAATATTTCTGAGTGGTTTATTATAACGTCTAAGTGCTGTGCTCATTTCGTTCCAGCCCACTCGAAGTCTCAAGCGCACTCGGCAAACTTAGTGTTTGCGAAGAGAAAATTAATCTTATGGATGAAAATAAAAATATTCCCGCTCTCCTGTAATTTGCACGGTAATTCGAACGAATGATTGCGCGTGAATTATCAAGTGATATTGTAATTAAATCGTACGAACGTTTCATGTGCAAGGCGGGCAAAGGGGATGTAGCCATTTTTCATTTATTAATATGTAGGGGCATAAATAAAAAAGAGAAAAGAATTTTTATGTACATTTAAGTGTCACTCAGAAATCTGTGATAATATTTTAAAGTACGAATCAATTTTAGAATTAGATATATTTTACATTGTTTTTGGAATTGTAAGATTAAGACAATAAGCTAAATAAAATTGCGTCCGAGTTCAAGATTGTATTTACGCGTGTCAGTAAAACAATTGAAGGCAGTCGTCGCGAAGGAAAGGAGATTGGACTGATGGTCGAATGAAACTTACAAATCAAGTAGAACTATTTATACGTATTGTCTCTGGTGACTAATGATAGCAAATCCTATTTCCCTTCCAAATAATTAGGTACGGCTTACTTAACAATTATTTACTTACGATAAGATGCGCAATACAATACAATACAATACATTTCCATTTTTTTTAGTAAAAAGTGAACAATAAGATGTCACCGCCACAAAATGCTTTAGTTGTGTATTCGGATTTTTCTTGTTATACTGCTTAAGCGGAATAACTTTGTGGGTCTTCGATATTTTCACTCACTCACTCACCGTTCCACATTTCAAGTAATCTCTCTCTCTCTCTTCGAGTTGGTCTCTCATGTCTGAGGATCGTGGTCTGGGGTATCAGCACTAGTTTAGCTTTTGGAGCGGATGATCTGTCGCCATCTGTTGTCAGCCTTAAAATGAATAGTTGAATAATGTTGGTGGTTTGCTATGGAAAACAATTACGATATGTGTTACGATACGTGTAAGATAAACGCTCAAGGGCACGTAACCCAAGTCGCGGATGTGTTGCTGGCCTTAAGTTCACAAAGCTCTGAAAACTAAAAAAATACGTACTGCATATTTTACATCGACGAAACTACTGAATATTTAGTATGGAAGTATTTTTTCAAAGCTTTTAGACTTAAAATATTTAAAGAACTACGGACAAATGAATGCAAATTGTTGATTTTTTCGTTTGTTTGAATTGAATAAGCTCCGAATACTTGACGGATTTGAAAAATTCTTACACCTACAGTATCTCCGGCCAACATAGCCTGTATTTTATTATAAAAAATTTAGGGTCTTTAAAAATGAGTAAACATTTGTTACATCGCGTGCGCTTTGAATATTATTGGTAACTAGCTGCGCCGGCGAACTTCGTACCGCCTTAGCGTAGCTTTGATGCACTGCTTTATTTTGTATCGCTGACCTATCTTATGTATGAGCACCTATTCAATGTGAACTGGAATCTATAATCAATATTTATTTTTAGAGCTATTCGATGCTCACTTTTTCTAAATTTATTTTTGTAGTGAAAATAAATTTACATTAATAATTATTTGTCTTAAATGGCCTTTGTAAAGTAATTAAGAATTTCAGCTTGGTTCTGGTTCACGGCTTCCGTGGCTCAGTTGGTTAGAGCATTGCCATATAAGGCAAAGATCGCGGGTTCAAGTCCCGTCGGAACCACGTTACTTTATTCACTACAAAAACAAATTTGGAATCTATAATATCCTGCATATGAAAATGAATCCTCATGTCCCCGGTCTCGCCATACCTGAGGACTTTACTATTTTTTTTATATAAAAAAGAACATATACATTTTCATAATAGTGTTTTTTCTATAGGGTTCAATTTCACTCATACTTGTACAAATCGCTATTGAACAACTTGGCATTTTGAAGTAAGCACTGAGCTCAACAGCACGCGCGCTCTAGAAAGCAACGTGTAGCCGCTTCACCCTTCACTGCTTCTCTCTATTCTAATGCTTTTTGATAAGCTATGTTTTTAGTTTTATGTTCTGGCGCGTAAATAAATAATGTTGATGGTTTTAAGATGCAAGAATATAAATATGTATTTAGGTAATTGCATAGCAAATTGTTTGTACCACCATGCGGCTCGCAAAATACTGCCACAATACTTTACATCATTTCACTTTACAAGTACTTCAACCTTGACATTGAACCAATGACCATTGAACACCTTGCTCGTGCCATTATAAAATACAACATGTTACAAAATGTTGCTGATTGAGGCATTGGGTTGATGGGATTGAGACTATTATGATGCATTTGGCTTAATGTTTACAAAATAAACACGTCTACACAACACTGGCGCAGCATATTTTGTGCCAGCTACATGCTTAATTAGCTTGAAAGTAGGCATAACATTTTCTCGAATAACTTTTGTTGCGCCAAATGACGTCATTTGAAAACAATTATTGTATTGCTGGATATGAGTCAAAAGATGAGTAGAATCTGGCCCATTTCCGGAAATCAATGAATGCAGTGGCTCTGGTGGTGGTGCCAATGGCGTCATTTGACTTGGCCGCTGGCGCAACACAATCCATGGGCTTCATTTTTGAATTTCAATGCATTGCAATGTGGACACACAATATTCATTAGTCCAATAGCAACAATTTTCTATGAACATGTGGGGATCAAACACAACATTTCTATGTTGATTTGGATTCCGTTGAAGTTCATTTAGCGCTGCGCGTTGCTCATCAGTGTGATTTGCTCTTATATTTCTCTGACTTGCCGTATTTCGAGTTCTGCGGCCTAAGTTTGTACGTCTGGTTGGTGGCATTGTTAAAAACGAAAATCCTACTGAAAATACCAGGTAAAATTGTAATATTGTGTAGTCACCAAAAGTCGATATGAAATGAAGTCAACTTACCGAGCACCACCTGGTGAGTCGGCACCACCCGCCCCCACGTCCTCGTCTGCCAACCCGAGAGCGGTATACTAGTCTTGGCCAGATTATTAGTCTCGATATCGGTTGACCACACATCGACGGGGGCGTGGCCCAGGCGTTTTTTGCCAGAAACGGTGCAGGTTCGAATACCACGGGCGCTTTTTTGTCCTTGTGTCGATCTTAGGAGCTGAGCTGGGTGGCGCGCGTTGTGGTGCGCGGAATGGCGTGCAGGGTAGCGCGCGGCGCCCAACGGTTGGCGCGCGCGTCCTTGGTGCCTTCGGGCAGCCGCGGTAATTCGCGGTGTGGCCGCTTTGACCACAGAGCACGCACACCGGTAGCTCCGCACATTCCGGGGTGCGCGGGCATTCCGCCGTACCATGAGGCCCGAGGCATTTTACGCATCTGGCCTTCGCGAAACAGTTTTGTGCCGTGTCTCCGTAGAGCTGGCAGCGGTGGCACTGCCTGATGTAACTATATTTATGGGGAGTTTCGATCCTCAGCCCGGAAAGCTTACAACACTCCCTTAAGTTAAAAATTTTCTTTCCCACAGGAGAGAGGTCGAGTTTGACTAGATGACCATGTCGTATGGTTCGTGTGTCCCTATTCCCTAATCCCTATTCGTGAATCTACGGTGCATCCTATAGACTTCCCACAGCGGGAAGCCTTGACTTTTAATGTCGTTTTCGACATCTTCGATCTTAATCTCCCCGGGGGTGCCCTTGATGACGACCCTAAGGGGCCTCTCCTCAGGGAGGGAGAAAACGTCACAGTGTTTCTCGGAGTGAGTGAGGATAAGCCCTTGAAATTACACCGCTTAACACAGTCAAAACGTGGACTGTGGCGCGGTCGGTTCTCGTACTACAACGGAGACCAACCACTCCGTTGTCCGCTATACCACAAAAATTAAAGACAATGTTGTATTGCTTTATATATATTCTGTTGTCAAATTTCTACTAGATACTTAAAAATAATTCAGGAACACCGTAGTTTTTTAAAAAGTTCTCATAGATTTGCTAAAGTAAAAATTTAAATTGCCTCTTAAATGTTTCAATAAAATCACAGTGATTTTGGTGTTTTCCTAAACGTGCCAAAACTAAACTTTCTTAATTTAACTTACACGTAATAGAGCTACAATTTTAATTTGAGTAATAATGAGAGTTCATAATTATTAATTTAAGGTTGTCAATGATTATTCGAATTTTAAATACATATATTTACTGATATTTTAATTATGTTTCTAATATATTGTGAAAAAAGAGACGTAATTATGTTACTGAAAAAAAAGTCCAGAAACGACATTCAACGCCCTTTATATATTAAACACAATCATGTTAAAAATAATTTGAATTGACAATATTAATATTACAAAAGGATTGACTTTTAAAATGAATGAAAATGAAAAGAAATCTATATCTTGTATATATATATATACATATTTTTGTATAAGTCTTATACAACAATATAGTTTGAAAAAAACATGAATATAAAATATGTGTAGAAATGAGTTGACCATTGTTCGACACAATTGTAATCGTATCTAACAAAACAACTTCAAATGAAAATTTCAACAATAGATTATTTGTTAATAAGAATTTTTTATGGCATAACGGACAACGGAGCAAGTGGATCACCGTTATGGTAAGAGAACACCGCCGCTCGTCACCAACCGCGCCACAGTCCGCGTGCTGTGTTGCTGGATTTTTACACCGCTTAAGTGACCAAGGCCTTCGATATCCTCCCTCACTCAGAATTACTCAGTAACGGTGCTGCTTCAAGTACAACTGCCGTTTCTCACCGAGCCCGTGCTGTGAGCCCGTGGACCTCGGACGTGCCGGCCCAATTGGTGCTTCTGCATGGAAATCCCACCGGTGAAAACAAGATGTTCGACCTTTGTTCGAAATTCGAATATATATCGACCAACTTAGCCGACGAAATAAGACGGCAACACAACCAAAGCATGGACGCGTAAATTTATGAGTGATGGACCGCCAGTACCATTACACTACCTTAAAACTGAAACCTTTCAGCTAACTTAAAATGGATTTAATTTTAAATGTTGCAGTCAAATTGGTAATGGTACTTGTGCTGGGACTGAGCGCTACCACTTTTTAACTTATCAGCTTTTCTTTTTTGTTGTAAGGTAAGCTATTGATCAATATTTTTTTATTGATAAAAAATAATAATAAAACAATTCGTAATAACGCCATCTATAATCATATTACGGAATTTAAAGAATTAGTTCTGTTGCCTACTATGTCAAAACTCTAAGAGATGTCATTACTTTTCAATTGCACCGCTAGATGACAAGTATACAATAAAATATTGAATTTATTTGGTAATATCTTACATACGTTCAAAGATCTTTATATTTTCTGTTATTCTAAGGTTTTAAAAGCATAAAGCTACGAAGCTCTCAAGTGCTTGGTGTTAAGTTAAATTACCCTTGAGTCATAACAGGGCCACTTCTATACTTACATATAAAGATACGATATAAAGACATAATTATTACTTAATCAACAAATGCACTGTTTTACGCGGCAAGCTGTTCAAGACAATATTACAATCATAAGAGTACTAATTATGAATATGACGAGAAAGGATCGTTCATCGGCCACTCTCAATATTTCTGTGGCTACTTTCAGTGAGTTAGCTGAATTAAATTGAATATTGAATAAAGCCACAGCAAGCTCGATAGCTCCAACTCTAGCCGCCTTCAATTCTGTCAACATAACCAACACAAACCAAGATATGAAAACGTTTTTGTGGGAATTTCGGAATGCACCGCAATGTTGCTAGGTAACGCAACATTTATAACACGTCCACTGAACGAGCCCACCCCTTGCGGAGCCACGGATGCGTTGCCGCCTTAAGGGAATACGTGCGCTCTTTTCTTGAAGGTTCCTGAGTCGTTGTGGCCTTTTTTATTTTGCTCTTATAGTTTAATAGCTAATTAGTTTGATTAGACGTCTGGAAAAGTCCAACACGGAAAACCTTTGTATACTTAATTACTTAATATTTTGTATAAAAATGATGTACTTAATAACTTGTGAAATAATTTCCATAAAATGTAGAATTAGACATAACAATGTTCCAATTTCTTTTTTTATGGAATCGGTGGCAATCGAGCAGAAAGCTCACTTAGGATAAGCGCTCCTCCGTCCATGTCCACTCCTAGCCCTTGCAGAGCAACGGGTAATTTTCTTGTAGTCTCCCAATTCGTATTGGTTTTGAAATACCCCTGCTAGAAGAAGTTTCGGGAGCTTAAAGCGACGGCTGCTGGCTATTACTCTCACTTGTAGACTTTCCTCATTTACCCAGGTTTGACTATATTAGTATCTTATATTTTGACATACATGTCACTCAACTTACACATTAAGTAAGAAGTACAATACAATTTGATTTTGTGTAATTGCTATGTGGAAAAAGATTTAAAAACGTTGTAATCACGAATTATATTATGTTAGCATTTTACATTACTATCAGGGAATACCCAGGGAAAATCCATGCTGAAACATATGCTAACGCACTAATTGGGTCGGCTCGTCGGAAGTAACACAACGGACTCACAGAATACTAAGCATGAAATGGTATTTGTACTTGAAACGGTATTTCTATTGTACTTCGCTGAGTGAGTCAGGATATTGGAGGCACTTAAAAATGGCGCAATGAGCCAGCAACACAGCAAGCGGGGTTTTCGAAGGGCGGTAAAGTTCTCTTACCATATATGAGAACTACCTGCTCCGTTATCCACAATACCAAAAAATGATATCAACATTTATATACCCAACAGTAATAAGAATTCTTTTATTTAATTTGACAATTTTTGGGTTAGGTTAGGTTTTTTTTTTTAAGATTAATCTTTACTATATGTAAGATATTGAATTCTTACGTTTTTACTTTTTACTTTTTTTTTCCTGCTATTAACATAACTAATATTTTTTTTTCATACTTTTAATTAAGTCCTGCTTCGTCAAATGTACCTCTTAAAACTAATTCTAATAATTTATATCTGCTATCTGCTATCTATATCTATCTATATCTGCTATCTATATCTATATCTATGTCTATATATATGTTATCTATATCTATCCAGGTTTCTTCGTCCTTGCTGTCTTCACCGTCGCTCCTGGTTTTACGTGAGAACGGTGGCGTTCTCTTTCTTGCTAAGCGCGAAGCTGACTGCCTTCTGGATTGCGACCATTTCGGCCTGGTATACCGTACAGTATGGCTCCAGTTTGAAG